>CAJNDV010033441.1:109464-122987 GCA_905221635.1 Symbiodinium sp. CCMP2456 | reverse complement strand
TACTACTACTACTCCTACTACTATACCTACACTACTACGTTATTATTGTTTGTGAAGTAGAATAACAATCATCTGTGGCTGTAGATCTTTGGTGAACTCACTTTTGCCTGAATGCGCGAATTCTGGGATACTTGGAATTTCTTGGAAGGTTCAGCTCACTTTGCGACTTAACAGGAGTTTAGGGTTGGCCCATCAGTATGCAAACCTGTCATGGGACCTGAAAACCCATCTGTTCAAAGTGCTCCCAGTCTGAGTCTACGCGTCCACTTTCGGCAAGCCAGCTGTGGAGTACCGAGCACCCCTCCCCGTCCCCGAAGCAGTAAACAGTTGGCCTCCGCCTGCTGCTGCGCGCAGATTGGGGCTTAGAGCTGGAAGGGTGCATGTGTGCGTGTGTGCCTGGGTAAAACAATCTTAGCAGTTCGGGTTTAAGGGTTACCTCAAGGCTGGAGCACGGTTTCCAGGCTATCCAGTTGTCCAAGTGTGTCTTGTTGGCAGGAATTCTCAAGCTTGCCTCAAGCTTGCGCTTTCCCTCTTTCATGGGCTTGGGGTGAAGGTGAACCGGCTATAGGATGATGTAAACCGAACAGGGTTGGGCAGAGGGCTTGATGTCACGATTCGGAACCACTGTTCAAGATGTAGACACGTTCGGAAAAAGGGCTTCAGATGTGTCAGCTACAGTTACAAGATCAGGTTGGGGCTCAATGTTTCGGAATCGCGGTTCATCCTATTCTGCACTTACAAGTCTATCTGAAAATTGAGAAACTCAACCTGCAAAGCCTGATCTGACATCGAACTAAGTTGAGTGTTGGATAGTGGTGCGGTGCACACCAACATCACTCGAAGGGAAGAGAAATACCGGGTGTTGCTCCAGGACCCTAGAGCCAAAGTCTCTTCTCTACCCTGAGCTTCCTCAGCCCAAGCCCTAGCCCCCTCTTCCTTGTCATGCATTTGCAGTCCTCTGGCTCAGACACGAAAACAGCAGACGGTCATGTTCAGCTGGCAAGGAAGACAGAGAAGGTATAGTTAAAGGCCCCTACAGTGAACCCTAAGTACCCTTCGACTTCCCGCAAAGCCGGATGCTCCAAGTGGCCCACGAGCTCTTGTTCCGAGTATGGCTTGGGAATCTGGGCTCGTTGGTTTTCTTAAGGCCCAGCACTTTCGGATAAGGAAGCCATGCGGACATGTGCAATCGAAATATTCCGTGCGGGTTTTTGTGGATGCGGTATGTCTCGGTAGAGTCTACATTTCAATCTAATCCCACCCACAATTTCCCAGAACCCCGGGCATCTAACAAAAACGAACTCTGAATTTCTAAACCTTAAACACCAATACCTTATACTTCTTAACCCCCATCAAGCAACACCAGAAAGATGAAGCATCGAACTACTTCAATCCACGGTTGCAACTTCTTGGTGTAAACGGTAAGAGTTGAAACCGCAAAAACCTCTCACATTGTGGCATGTTCTTCTCCGATTCCTTAGGCCGGATTAGACAAACCGGAAGAAACGCAAAAGCATCACAGGATCCTTCCGTCACATTTAATTAGCTTCGAGAACTGCCAATGTGCAGAGCAATAACAAAAGCTACAAGCGCCGATCGGGTTGTACAGACGATTGCCGCCGCTTCGTTGCCCTAAGCCCCAAATCTCAGGGGCGTGATGACCGCATATCAATATGAGGGCCTTCGTTCTACTAGAAGATCAGAATTATAATACCAGCAAGGACTGAAAGGGGAGGGTCTTATTATCACTCGTGATTAGACTAGGATCCCCGCGTTTCTGCGCTTTCTTCAGCGGAGGCGGTGGACGTCAGTTCGACGTGGCAGCCGGGTGAGGTCCTGAAGTTCGGATGCGAGGACCTTCCTGCATGTACCCTAATACACGTGTCTCACATACGTGTGTATATATATACATATATATATATGTGTGTGTGCTTATTTCTATACATGATATGTAGATATTCGCATCTATATACATATACATATATATATATATATACACACACATACACATTTACATATATATATATATATACAGACATGTGCGTGTGTGTGAATATAGTTTATGTGTCAGTTTACGTATCTACATCTTCATTTCAATTCAGCTAGCTATCGTTAACTTCGTATTTATATGTCTATACATATTAGGGCCGTTAATACTTCTCGCCAAACCGAGCAGGCGGCCAGACTTGTGCAGAAACACCTCATCAGAGATGGAGACAATGTTCAACATACCCAGCAGCGGCGAGGAAGTCGTCACTTCGCATCAGTGCTGTTGCTCGGTTTGAAGCATGGGTGCAAAATTGAGGCTGTTACCACGCGTCTTGTGTGAATTCATCCCTGGTTGGCTCGGTCTTGGGATCCTGGCAGCCTCAACTCGTTTTGTGCAGAACGCTCATGCGAAGCTTACAGCCATATAGGTGGCTTTATAGACCAATGTTTTATCATGATAGCTTTGTTTCCGGCTGCGGCCCGTGCGCTTGCATGTTCATTCTTGGAAACCGTTCTCAGCTTCCTCATGGTTAGTTTGTCATTTTCGATCTTGGAAAACGTCATAATTTCAATCACCACACACTCTTTGCTTTCATTTTCGTTCTTCCAAAACGAAGGTCCGATCGAAGGCAACAACGAAGAATGTCTTGAGGATTCTTCGTTTTGGCCTGCGTTCTGGGGATCGGCCAAGGTTTGGAGGGGGGGTCTAGGCCTAGGCGCCTGCTCGGCCCGAGCCACATAATCAGAATAGGATTTTGTGACCTAATTTTCCTACAGGGACTGGAAGTGAATACTTGGATCTTGGACTCAGTGGTGTTTTGGTCCTAGTATGGTTCAACACTTGGGTTTTAGGGCTTATATAGATGGATTTTCAGGGTTGTGGTCCCCTGGCTCTTGGACGGGAATCGAACCTACACCCGGAAATCTCAAGATGCCCCACTGGTCGCAAGCCATGTTCCGCAAAATTACCACTGGCAACCTTCAAGCCCTCTACCCTCAAACCTCAGCCATAAACCGAAAACGAAGTCGTCCTCAACCCCGAAGCCCAAGCTCCTACCTCTTACGCCTTGAAAGTAGCCCTCCTCGCCTGGCCTCTCCGAAGCGATTCAGGTCGGCCATGCGGCTGCGATACTGGTGTTCCAGCGGGGCCTGCTGCGTTGTTCATGTGCTGCTGGGTTTCGGATTCAAGGGTTTGGGCGCTTAAGGTCTTAGGAGATGAAGGCTTTATTGGGTTTGAGGTTAAGTACACACACCTCAAACAAGAATCTTGCCGGGTTTGGGGTAGGAGCTCTAATTTCGACCTTAATTCTGGGCCGACAAACTTCAGGTTTCAAGACTTTAGGTCAAGTTTCTGCAACATCAACCACCCTAGGCATATACGGTTCAAAGTTCATTTGGCCGAAAAGTCTAGAGTTTCGGGTTTGGGTCCTATTACAAGACACAAAAAAGCCGCAAACCCTAGTGATGCCGTAGATCCCGAAACAGCGATACAGCACTAGGACGACCATGACGAGAACACGACCAAGACGACCGCCACCACGACAACCCCCACGATCGGGAGACCACACTGGTGGAGGTCAGCCAAAAAGCTTTCCCCATCCACTGGACAGCCAAAATGGTTCCACCCACGTGCTGGATGAACTCAAACACTTCGAAGATAAATCCTGGCTTTACAGGAAGGCGGCCGCACGGATCCCATACAGATACTTGGCCAGGCGCGCAAACTATGCGGACCACACAAGGCGCACATACTAACATACTAACCAATTGTGCCCGTTGCCAATGCCAGAACAGGCCCGAAAAAGAGTCGCCCCCACAATCGCGTACATGTCCCCACTGGCCCTGAAACACTACATGCCACCGGTGAACGCCTAAATTACTCATCGAGACTTCGGCAACGGTGTGAAAACCAAGAGTCACCCTGGCATGTCTGAGGTAGGATTTGCAGCTTAGTGCGGTAGAGAAATGCCTCTACACCTGCAAGCCCAGGACAGAAAAGAGCATCTCCGAATTCAAGCCACGAGGCCTAGCACAACCCGAAAACCCAAGGAGAATCCGAGACTCCGAAGAGCCTTCGGGGGCGCTTCCCCGTCTCCGACTCAGGCCTGCAATTCGGACTCAAGGCTACGGTCCAGGGCTTGGAGGGAACTCAGAGTTTGGTGGGACATGCACTTCGTTCTTATGGCTTTGTGAAGTATAGACTGAGGTTGGTACAGGGTTTGGGATGTTCGGTTCACGGGCCTACAGATGCGCATGAGGTCCTGCGGGAAAAACAAGAGCAGTCATTGAAACCCAGGATCCGTACACGGGTGGTTTAGCCATGGTCTCGAGGGAGGCTGCGGACTTGTGCCTGAGTGCAAGAACCATTCGCACAGGGTCGATCTTGAGCACTATAGAGCTGGGGGGACTACTTCACCGACCTCGCCGACCTAGGTTTTCAAGACTTGCATACAGCTCAGCAATCACGACCCTGCATCTTAAAGCTGATAGGTGTGGCAGTCGAATGTCGGGAGGACGTCCCTGCAAGGTTGCACGATGCACGTGTAGGTACGCCTCGATGGATTGCCCACCCCGAAACGCAAAGCCCCCAAACCTCATTACCTACATGCCCAGAGCCAAACCATAGGCCCTGAAAACAGTTTCCCTGAATGCCTTTCTTCTGTACAGCTGGGAGCAGGCTCGTCGCGCTGCTCTTCCTTCCGCACCGGGCTTCAAGCTATTATATAAAAAAAGATTTTAGTTTATTGTTGAATTTTCGGAAATCGTACAATCAGGATCCGAGAGTTATGGTGCTAGAGTGTTTTCTGAAACTCCCTGTAAGGTCTTCGAAAGGCAGAGGGCTTAAGACAATTACAGCTTGGAGGACTTGTGGTTGCTTCTTTACCGGGCTCGTGCTTTGCAGCAGGGCTTGATGCCGAAGGCCGTGCGACTTTCATTAGCTGAGAGGTTACCACAATCCGGGACTGTGCCGTCTGTGTCGCGCTCTAGCCGCAACCCAAACTCATACCGGGACTGTGGACATGTGGGTGTTGGGCCTAATGCCCTTCGGCTGGAGGGCTGTGATCTGCGACGCAGACCTTGTTTGGACACGAAACCACATCCCGTTGGCCTGACATTCAAACAATTTCGCACATCCGACATGAAGATACAACAAGCCAGACGAAACTGTATCAAGTTTCCAAGTCCGAATGCACCACACACCGAGCTCTCACGATTGAGTTTTTAAGTGGAAGCTAATATTGAAGACCAGAACTCACACACCCTGCAATCCTAAATCACCGAAATGAGACAACCCAAAACCCTGGCACATCACGCCTTTGCTTTCCGCCTTCCCCGGGCAGTCTTTGTCCCTCGGAAGGCGGCCTGCCACAGGGGGAAACAACATAAGGGCGTTGCACACGTTTTGGCACGAAGAGTAGTAGGGTTTAGTGGGTTGCGGTCCACCCTCACAGCCTCACACACAAACCAAGCTCCGACGCAGGAAGTGGATGTCTAGTACAATGAGGTTTTGGGGTCCTCTGCGCTGCCTTGTGTGAAGTAGGGGCCTCAATCTGCTGTTCAAGCGTCGTTCTGGTACAAACAAGAAACCCCTGCAGAGGACACGGCTCAATCTTCCCAAGCCACAAGTGCAACTGCAAATCACTTCGAAACATGCAGTCGGCAACAGAGACTGAAGACATTATTCCCTCATCACCCCTCATCACCCCTCGGCCCGAAATGCGTTCGGCTCTAGTAATCGAGTATCAGTCCCCTCGAAGCCCGTGTTCCCATTCCTGCAGGCCACAGCCTAAGTTCTAAACCCGAAGTCTTCTGGATCTGTTGAACAACTGCGAAAAAAACTCCAAGCCGCGATGGTCCAGCTGTTGCAAACAATAGCTCTTTGGGGGTTTGGGGCGTCCTTGGGTCTGGGGTATGGTCCGGTGTTGGGTCTGGGCTATGAAACTCGAAAGGCTGTGTGCGAACCCTAGGCCAGAAATCTAGACTGGAATCCCCAAACTCCAACAGGTGCCCACAGTTTCCGGGCTGAGGGCCTATGTGGGGCATTAAGCCGCTACGGTGTACCTGTGAATCAAACCAAACCTCAAGCGAATCAAACAGCAAGAGGTAATTCGATCAGAACAAAGACAACTCCATCCCTAGCAGGCCTTACACGATGAACAGTTGGAACAAGGTTCTGGGCTCTATATATATATATATATATATGCGGGGCAAGCCATAGATCGTAGCCAGATAAGGGTCATTGAGTCCTTGTCGCAAACTACCTTAATTAGGGCTTGAAGATACTGACATAAACCCCACTTTCGATGAGTCTGCCTTTTGCTCCGCCGGATCTTTCGGCGAAGATGTGCGTTTCGCAGGCTTGTCAGCCCGCGCTTGCAGGGTGTTGGGCTTGGAATTTTCAGGATGAGCCTTGGGGTCTTAGTTATGATTCTTATCTAGGGTTTCGAGCTTAAGGTTACATGAGCTTTCGCATTTCAGGTTACGGGCTTCGGCTTCAAGTGAGTCATTCAGTTCACGGCCTCAAGACTAGAACCTCTTCATGAAGACAAGGCAAGGGCATCTACTACGATCAACACGGGGGTCCCTTTGTGTTGGGGTTTGAAGTTGCGGGATTCGTGGTTGAGTTTCTTCGGGTCTGGATTCAGAAAAACCACCCAGTTTTGCAAGGTGTCAAACGAACTAGATATCCAACCCAAAGGCCTTCGATCCCTCGACACTGAAAAGATTGCCACGGAGCCCCAAAAAGACTCGCACAAACATCCTGGAACCTCTCATGGGTTCTTGACGGCAAGACTAAACCAACAACTTGCTCTCCAGGTTTGGCCCGGCAAGCTGAAGTCAGCCCCAGGCTGTTAAAGGGGGTTTGCCCTTTCACTGGGTGGGCCTCGGGCCACGAAAACTATTGAGCGAGCAGACAGTGGAAACAAATGAAAGAGTATCATTGTTAACCACGGCACTTCCAAGAGTCGTATCTTGATTAATGTCAATGAGCTGCATCCTGATAAGTATGATGATGATGATGATGATGATGATGATGATGATGATCATGATTGTGTTTGCAATGATGCTGCGGCTGATGGTGATGATGGTGATGCTGATGATAATGGTTGTGATGGCAATGATGCTGCTGCTGATGATGGCGATGCTGCTGATGATGATGATGATGATGATGGGCATGAGGAGGTGGAGGAGTGGGAGGAGGACGAGGACGAGGAGACGAGGAAGAGGACGAGGAGGGTGGATGATTGCCGAAGGCAGTACGGGTAAACATGCTCTTGGATTGAACGATTGAGACAAGATAGTGGCACGGCACTTTCTAGCATGGAGAAGATGATCGGAGTTCAGGGGAAAGCCACGCATCTTAAACCAGCACAGCCTCCAAAGGAGGCAACGTGCAACATGGAAACCGAAGAACAAAATGCAAGCATGTATACTACTACATAACATTACTAATAACGACGGTGCCCCAGATGAGGGAATCACGAACAGTGAGGTAGATGGACTGATGGAGGAGGTAGATAGATGAGGTGGGTAGGCAGGGTAGGCAGGCAAATCCTTAGATCGGTAGGTCAGTAGGTACTTTAGTTGGCAGGATATGGCAGGCAGTTAGGCAGGCATGGTTAGACGTAGCAGCAGGTGGAGGAGCGGCCCCAGCAGCAGCCGTCGTGGCAATATGGCTGGTCGTTGCAGAACGGAATTAAGTATCTAACGTGACGTCAGATCACCGTAGTCGCAACCGCAATGCCAATAAGCCCGCGCAAGCGAATGCAAGCGAAACGATCACACATATTAGCAGTCTCGCTGTCAACTCACCATCATCACCGTCATCATCGTCATCATCATAATCGTTATCATGATGATGATGATGATCATCATCATCATCACCATCATCATCGCCATCACTAGCAACATTATGATCTTCGCCAGCACCATCATCATCACCGTCATCAACATCACCATCATCAACATCCATCCTGATAACTGACACGCTGGACCTCACACCCTCTGCGACGGTCAATGCCCTTCTCCCACCTGTCTTGTCTTTCTTGTCCTTTTTCTCCTTTTTCTTCACCTTCCGATTGACGGCAACGGCTTCACAGGATTTCAGACAAAACCATCCAACTCCATAAGACCCAAAACTGCTCCGTTGTCAAAAATCGAAAATAATCCTCACCCAGCCCTGCACCCTACTCCCAAAAACCTGAGCCCTAAACCCTACTCAATCTCCCAGCTCCGGCAAAACTCCAAAACATCCCTAAACTCAATAACCCTAAGCCCTGACCACCCTAAAACCTTCAAGGGCGAGCCCTTGACTGGCCTTGGCTCCCAGCGAGGCCGAGGCAAGGCTCCCACGCTCCGACCCGGCCTTTGCCAGGAGCTCCTGGCGTTATTTTTCTGATGCTATAACAGTGCTGAATGTTATGATTGTCCATATACGATTTAAACATCCTGTGCATGGTATCATTCGTATGTCATCTCCTGGTTCATTGCTGCCGTTGCTTTTTTTTGACGTGTATGTCTGCACATCTTGTGCCGCCTTGCCTGTAAAGGTTTTTCATTCAAGCGAGAACTGAGTTTTGTAGTTCGAGGCTCAGGGTTTGAGGGTTTGCTTCTTGCAAGGGCCAATAGGCTCAAGAGGGTGAGGGTTTAGGACGACCCAGGTGTAAGGGTGGGGCCGATAGGGCTTAAGAAGGGTGCAAGGGTTTAGGGCTTGTAAGGCCAAAGGCTTCATTGATTTATAAGGCTCGAAGATTGAAGTCTTTGGGATTTACAAAGGGGTTTTGGGTTGCAATGTCGTGATAGCCGAGGTTTGGGTGGTCGTGCTTGGCCAGTGCAAGCTCGCGGGTTCGGCTTTCGTGTCACAGTTCAGGCTTTGAGAATTGGGTTTTTCGGTTTCGGGTGAAGGAGGTTTAGGGTTTACAGGCTTCGGCTTGAAGCTTAGGGCTTTAAGTAGCCTCAGGGCTTCATGCATAGTACAAGGCAGTGACCTTCAACCGAAACCTGCGAACCCAACACCGAAAGCCCCACGCAGAACCCAAAACCCCCGAACATCCGAAGTAGGAACCCCTGAACTGGAGACGCGACCTGGGGCCTTGGGGTAGGCCTTGAACTTTATGTTCGGCTTCTCTTGCAGTGGCCCGTGGCAACCCTCATCACACATAAGTCGTGTTATATCTCAAAGCACAATCATCAACGCGATATACACAAACAACAAGGGCCTTGTCCTAAACTTGCCTGACCTGAAGTCTCGTGGGGTGGGTGGTGTTTGGGGTCAAGGCTTGGTCACTGCCTCTGCGCCCCACCCGAAAACCCTAAATCCCGACGTTTGCTGGAAGCCCAAGCACATTTCCCTGGAAGCTAGAAGCCCAAACTCCAAGGCGTTGTACCCCCCCTTTTTTGCCCAAAGTATCCCAAACCCAAACCCTAAATCCTGAGCCCAGCCTTGCGGATCTTCTCCTTAAGGGCGCTTTCCTGGGAAGGGGCGGCACAACACAATGTTGAGGAGGTCTACGCCTCTGGCTTTCGGGGCTTCCTACTTTAGGGTTTCGGATTCAGGGTTCCGAAGCCCCAGCCTGCCGAGATCGTCCCATGTCGTTGGAGCTTGGTCGTGTACTGCCGGTGAGTCGAAAAAGCTACACTGGCTACAATTTCCAACAGTGTTGCAATCAGCATCCCTGAATTTCGGCGTGCTGCAAGCAAGTTCTCGGCAAGGACGGTGAAGAGCGGCCCAAACAAAGAGACTGAATAAAGCGACAATTTTGTCTGTATCGGGCCCTCAAGTCTCGGGCGTTTTGCTGGTTCTTCGTGGATCCGATGCTGACAGCATATTGTCAGAATCACAAGATGGTTTGCAGCCTGGGAGTACGTAGTCTCCTACACTGCCCTATGTCCCACATCCTTGACCCCATAATAGACAACTGTCTGCAAGCCTCGGCTGCTTTAGCCCCGTTTGCCACACTCGCAGGAAATCTGGGGTTCGGGAGCTCTTTGGATTTAGGCTTGGGGTACTCCTCACTGTCCCGCGGGAACTTCGCAGATGCTGCAAGTGACCTACTTTGCGTCAAAACAAGCATCCTAGCTCAAACCTCCTTATGAATGCATGAGCAGCTGAAGCCTGCGTGGGTCCAGATTGTGCCGATCCCTTCTAGTTAGCTGTTAGCTAGGCAAACAGAAAGCGCCTCTGTCTGAACAGAGACCGACATGTTCAAGAAGCCCTGCTATGATGAAACGCCCTCGGTCGAGTGCAGTTGGGTGGCTTTTTGCCGAGCTCTCTCCTGCTTTCGTTTGGAGCCCCATTATTTCCCCCAACACAAAACCAACCTGAAAGTACGGGGCCGCTGTGTGGTTTTACGATGCGTTAGCTGAACTCAGGGGTAACTGCGTTCTCGAGGTTCTATGCCGAGCACGTGCATCAAGATTCCGGGCTACAAGCTTACAAGACCAGGGTTCAGCAGCGGGGGCCTACAAAACGGGATCCGGCTTCGGGAGCTTCCATTCCCTGCTTGTCGGCTCCTCTCCGACAGTCCAAAGGGTTGCACCATAATGTCCCCAACTGGCACCCTGGAGCCCAGACCTGATAAACTTTACATCCTCCATTCTCAGCTTTCACATGTCCTAACCTATATGCCGCAGGTCGACCGTGAGATGCAGAGTTCGGTCTGACGCTGTAGGGAAAGAGGCGCATCTCAGCAAATGCAGGTAATCCAAGGCTCGCTGCGTACAGGGGTAATGTGGTTTTGAAGCTGAGGTTTTGGGAGGTGGGGCGTGCAAAGGAACTCAAGTTGTTCGGTCCCCTAAACGGCTCCGGCCTGCTGCTCTGAACGTCTAGGCTCTAGACACACACAAAAGGTCGCCAGTTCAAGCTCTTACTCCCCAAAGCTCGCTTGATGCAACATTCGAAGCTGGTGAAGCACACGAATTGGCAAGATAACTATCCAGATCAGCAGCCTCAACTACAAGCATGTAGCACCTGCTGGCTACACCCTAAAATCGTAAGGGAACATGGTTGGCTTTCGGAAACACCAGGTGACACTGCTACAAAAAACACTCCGAAAATAGTGCTCCAAGTAAGTGTCCCAAGAGGGAAACCCTAAGCCGTAAACCCTTGCCCTACATCCCAAGCATTCTTCAGGTTATGTGAAGAACAGACCATGCAACAACACAAAAAGTGCGAAAACGCGGGCGCACAAGGTCAAACCCAAAATGCTTCGAACTCCTACTACGAACACCCTGGAGCACCCAGTGCCTGCCGAACATCTGAAACGTAAGACCAAGTCTCAGAAGCCGACCAAGTTGTTTGTGAATGGATCCGTTTTTTATCAGCATACGGGGGCTTGTTGCAAATTAGGAAGGAGTCCTGTTTCATGATCTTCTGTTTTCTGAAGATCCCAGATCATGCGATTTGAAGATATCCAAAACCCCAGACGCATAACCTAAACCCGAGTCCTCCTTTTCCGCCTTGCGCTTCATCTTCTCTGCCTGAAGGCAAGAGCGGCGCAAGGTTTCGAATCCCACAAGGAGCCCAGCTTGAAAGGAAGTTGTTTCCGGATAACCTCTGATGGCTTATCTATGGCTTATTCTAGGACTCTAACCATAGTATAGGACGTCCAACAACAAACATACTACAATTCAGGATGTAGACATGGCTGAAAACTAATTTGTATGTACATAACGGCAGGGTGCAGGGTTAACAGTTCAAAGTTGCAGGGTCAGGGGTTCTGTTTGCTGCTATGCTTCAGACTGCTAATTTGGGATGCTCAATATGCATATATATATATATATATATGCACATACATATGTCCCAATAACTCTTTCTGACATGTACACTTACGAGCGCTCACCATGGGCCGACAATGGTCGGACGCCCGTAACTGCTCACTTGGAGGGAGCCCTTGGAGCTCGAGGCCTCGTGCACTTCCTCATTTGGGTTCTTAGGAATTATAGGCTTTCCGATTCAACGGGGTTTAGGGTTCAGGGTCCAGGGTTTCGGATGACCCATCTTAAGCCCGTACACTGAACCCTTGATAATCTTCCCAAAATCTTTGCAAATTCAAGCATAGGCCCTTCAGGCCTCGAGTCTTCTTCATGTGTCGCGCTGCCGCTCCACAATGAGACTGTGAAGTCTACGCTCTGAGATCCCTCAAGGCATCCCAAGCTGGCCTCAATGGATATGATATACAGTCTCCAATGGCTGGTATTGTAGGGGTGTGCTAGAAGCTAGTTGGGAGGGTGCAAGGTCGACCTACGGCCCTCAACTCTACAGGAACCCCAGACCTTGAGCTCGAAAGCATGATCCATCCTTAGCTTTTCCTTGGTCCCGGAAACTCTTCTGTGGACTCTAACCTGGGATGGTGCATGCGCCTGAACCTTGGAGCTATTCCTAACACCCCAAAGCAGAAACCGAAAACAAAAACATGACACCGCATCTAGATCAGCTGGGGGGCATCTCATCCCCGAATCCGCAAACTCGTCAATTCTCGATGGGGTCTGAGGCGGCACTAAATCTGAATCCTATATACCCTGAGCCACCCACAAAGTGAATCATACTTGCGGGGTTTAGAAGCCCAGAGCCCTGAACCTTGACACCCAGAGCCGCCGCTACGCACGCTCCCTCCCACCTCTTTCGCAGTCGGGGCCTGCTGTTGCAGCTCCTTGTACGACGAACGAACATGTAGCAAAGCACCGAAGGGCAATGAAGGGCAGGATCTGAGGCTTGGGCCTGTAAGCTTCTCGGGCTTAGGGGCTTGGAGCCTGGGGTTTGAGAAGTTTTGATCGTGGGGCATCTCACGTCGAATAGTGGCTGAAGCATTCGGTAGTTCTCACAGTCTTGCAGACATTCCTGGGTCTCAGCCAGTCGCCAGTAGGGGGTCCAGAAGACAAGAAGTGTAAATAGTGCTTTATCAAGAACGTGTCTTATCAATCGTATTTCTGCGGAGCCAGCATTTCTGAAACCGGTTAACGGAGTCTCCATCCCACGTGCCAAGCCAGCTGCACAACTCGTTTGAACTCCCAAACGAAGCCGCATGTGGTGTTTTGCCTTTGGGCACTGCGGACTCAACGAACTCGGAGAACAGTCAATCTCTCCTTCTCGCTCTAAGACCTAAACTTGGCACCCAACGAGGAGCGATGAACCCTGCAAGCCCCAGTGTTCGTGACCAAGAATCCTGAGTCCCAACCCCCGAACCTTGAAGCATCTGGAAGCACTATTCTAAGTCAAATTCGGTGCATGCTTTCCCAGGAATGCAATAGCCGCTGAGCCAACAAAATCGAGCCATCCCAGCCCAAGCCCTACTCAACCCCCAAAGCTATAGGGTGGTTGGGGTTCAGGGTTCAGGGTGTAGGTTTGCGGTTCGAGTCTGTCCTGACGGTTACGGGTTCTTTTAAGGACTGGTAAACGAAGTTCAAAAACACAGGCACATGGACATGTGCAGGCATGTATGTATGTCTGCATGCCTGTGCGTCTGTAAATGTGTACATGTTTTACAGATTTCTGATATATATATATATATATATACATACATACATATCTGTAT
>CAJNDV010033441.1:93264-107782 GCA_905221635.1 Symbiodinium sp. CCMP2456 | reverse complement strand
CAACAACAACAACAACAACAACCAGGGCGACGACGACGACGACGACGACACCAATAACCGATAATGATATCAATAGTAATCGCCACATTTAAGAAGAAGATAATTGTAATACTTCTACTACCAAAAAGTAAAACGGTCATAGTCACAACCGTAATCACTATTGTACTAATTAATGAATATTCCCACGCATCTGTGTCTACTTGAATAGACGCAACACAGACATGCATGCCAGGATCATTCCAAGCACATGCTAGTGCTGGTAGCTCCGACGCGGTGCTCTGCAAATGTAAAGAGTCGTTGCCAGGCAATTGTTCAGTACCAGGCGTATCCAACTAACGATTGCCGTGCTGCTAGGGCTGCCAGACCTTCAGCCCTTAAAACCTGGACCTCCAACCCGTAAATCTGCAAGCGCAACGGCCACGATCCCAACCTGGCCGACCCGCCGTCCGGCCCCTTCGCCTAGCAAAGACTCCTGGCCAGGGCTTAGGGCTTTTAGGGCCCATGCGTCAAGGTTTTGCGGAGTTTGGGACTTCTGTGTCACAAACTGTCGCACCAGAGGCTACCTATGACTTATGACTATGCTCTCAACTTCGGCTGGATTTCCTGTTTTTGACATCCTTAACAGGAAACAGGTTAACCACACAAGGCTCCGAATTCGACTTATGCTTCGCCAAGGAATGTAGTCCTGTTCAGGTGACCCGAGCAATCGGACATGTCCCAAGTGGAAGCCTATAACAACCTAAGGCACTTACAGTCATATAGTCTTCCATGACATAACCACACAGATCCCCCCCGTACAGACCTCAAGAACACGTTGTGGTTACCAAGACTCTTGCAAAACAAAAAGGTTCAAGAGGACCTGTGGGCTCCACGGCTCACTGGAAAACCATGGCTTCAGGAGCTTGTAGGTTCTTCTCCAAGCTGAGGATCTGTGAGGAAAACCTGTACCAGGCAACCCAGACATTAGTTCCTCGCTACCATATGCAGTAAGATGGATGTGTTCGACTTCGGCCGCTGAGTCCCGTCCTAAACTCTAAAACCCAAAAAGACCGAGGAGCCTGCAGCAAACTAGAGTCCGATGACTCCTCCTCTTTCATCTCTTCCTTCAGGCAGTGAGGCATTCGTAGCTTCAAGGGTAAGGGTTCTCTGTTCAGGGTGTCCTTGTTGGGCTTGTCGTTTACGTTTTAGAGCTAGGGTTGAGGAGTGGGTGAAGAGCAAAGACCGTGCGCTCCCTGCAGCCTCTGATCCTACACCCTAAGACCGCGAAGCCTTAAGCCCTGAATGCTGGAAAACCCTTCACCTGCTCAGTCCGTGTCCAACCCTAAGAACGGAGTTGCCTGGTGGATCTTCGGACATCCGACAGCGTCTTCTGTGATTCGTCATCAAGACTACTGCAACTACAGCTGGGGAGACTCGAGAGACTTCGGACAACAAGATGGCGTTGCCTGAGGCAGCTCCCAGATTGAACCCGAAGGTTCAGTTAAACGATCACTTCTCGTCGCCTTCTATCCTTCGAAATCACGTCCTTCCACACGGCAACGAACCAACAAGTGCAGGTCAAGGCAGCGAGGCAGGGGGCTCTGGAGCGAAACAAACCTTCTGTTTACGAGACGAAACCTGCTGGTGTGACAAAGTCGGTATTGTTTGCAGCACGGAGGTGCTGAGAGTTGCCATGATGCAGAATATGCTAGAAGTGACTTGGTAAAATCCCAGGCCCCATAGCAACCTCTACTCCAGAGGATTCATACCACGTTGTCGGTTGCGGATCGCTTCCGGGGAAGCGCTTCGTCATAGACGACGCAAGCTGTCAAGTTGGTCCGACCACGCAAGCTCAAACGTGCATTAGCGTTCACTAAGGGCTTAGGGCTTGATTAGGGATCGCGTGCACTTCAGCTTTGAAGCACCGTGCCACATGAGATTTTTTCATTGTGATGCTTCACCGCTCATGCTGCCACCCTGCCACAGCCGAAACGAACATCGCGAAACAACTGCCTACAAGAACAAAGCTCGCACCATCCTGTCGTAACTTCCATGCGAGCCCCAATGTCCCCGGCAATCAAAAGGACCGTGACCCATGCCTTGACACTTGCTGCTGTTCCGACCAACGACAGCGCGGTAAGCTCAGCTGCTGTCGGCACCTGAATATCTGCGGTCCAGGGATCAGGCTTGCCGGTTTGCGGTTTGGGCTTTAAGGTTTAGCTTCCAGGCTTAAGTTTCTACATTTGAGGGTTTAGGGTATAAGTCAGGCATTTCCTAATTGCCGCGTTCCTCTGCACAGAACGCGGCACATTCCCAAACAGATTCAGCCTACCGACGCAGCTATTGATGCTTACATGGACCTTACAGAAACTGTCTCCTTAGAGAAGTGATCTCTGTGTTTATTGTTCACAGAGTCTAGGATTTGCAGAGTCCACGTACGATCTAGGGCTTAGCGGAGCCCGATTGTTCGGGGCCACTGAAGCTTCGATTCTTGACCCGCGGAGTCTAGTGCTCGACCCTGTTTGGCACAGACTAGAAGGAGCTCGATCAACGTCAACACTGATGTGAATAGTCCCATGCCTGGTTCATATTCGGCCATCTGCGGCTATCCGGTATTGCCTGAACCCGAAGCTTGAAGCTAAAAACCCCACACACTCCCTGCCCCATGCTGCCAACAGCTTGTACCTTACAGCTTTGAGGGTTTACCAGGTAGGGTTTAGGGCCCCTGAACAAAGCCTTAGCGCCTTGACGGGCTCGGGCTCTGATTTGACAGTCGTGGGGATCGTGGGCACCTGAAACTTCCAAGCTTGGGTGCTTAAGGCTTGATACGGTTTAAGGGTTTAGTGTTTGGGGGGGTGGGCTTGCGGGTTTACAGTTTGAGATGCTGTAGCTTCAGAATTTGGGGGTTTTGAGGTGCAAGTTTTTCGGAAACGTAACTGTGCAGGTTCATTACAAAAAGGCTGCAGACCCTAAAGCTGAAACACATTGGTACTAGAGTGGTCGTACCTGGAGCTTCTTCGCGTTGGGGGCGTGTCGCTCTGGAACGTGGGGCAGCACCTTGGCTCGGAGGCGATGATATGCAGCATATGAACAAGGTCAGGTCTGTAAGGCTTTCAACTTCAGAGTTTAGTCTTTTCGCTTTGTTCTAGCATGTAGCATGCGCGACATGCCGCTGTTGACCTATCATGTCGCCCCTTGATTGGAGCAGCGACAGCAGCACCCTGCGATGCCCTGCAGTACCAAAACAGCTTGCACTGTGCTTTCGGCATCTGAGATGGCGGTGTCATCCACATCAGGCCCAAGAGCAAGGCTTCGGTGAGGCTCCGGGGTGACGTCATCCAGAAACACGGCTAGAAAGCAAGTGTCTCAATAACAGCTACAGCACTATCCCTGAAATCAGAAAAAACATGCACCCAAGCATGCCCTCAGTGCCCTGCTTGTCGGCATATCTGAATCAAAGCGCCCCAAATAAGGCTGCAGAACCCGAAACTAAAAGGTTCCACGTTCAGGGTTTCTGTGTTCAGGGATCAGGGCTCTAATCCACGGTTTGGAGATTATTTGGAGAGGGAGAGCTCTGCTATTGCGTTCCAAAGCAGGACGCGAACAACAACGATGCAGCTTATTCTGCAGAGCACTCTGAAACTCCACTGCCAAAACCTGCGATTCATGCTTGCAGTAGGGATCCTGAATGAACTAGATGGTCTGAATTCCAAAGACATCGGCTGGGCTAGGGTATTTTCGGCTCACTTCGCCTGAGATAAGGGCTTCCATAATTAGAATAGGGTTCTGGGGTACATTATGCTTTCATGAGTGTGCCGAGTTATTGAGGCTTCTAGCTCGCTTCATCCGTATCCTGAAGACCCCAAACCCGTAACAGGTGTTCATCTCGTTAGCGCCGGCTTCACCCTGACTCATAGACCGCCCAACCTCGAAATCCGAAACCGGAGAACCCTAAATCCGTCCTCTAGCACCAAGCCCCGAAACCCTCTTCACCTCAAGGCTTTGAACTGTAGCTCCGACCCATATAATAGTTTAGCCTGAACCCGGACGAGCTGTTCGAACCCAGAGCCCTGAGTTAACTCGTAACATGCGCTCAAAATGCCTAGACCACCTAGACCCTTAAAAACCTGATTACTCCGGAGTTTCAACCCCAAAAGCCGCACACCCTATGGCACCAAAACGGGGCTTCAGAGTGCAAGGCTCCGGCAGGAGGTGCCCGCTTCCCGGTGCAAAGCTTTCTTATGTCGATCTCCACCTCAACGCCCGTTGTACGTAGGTCGCTTTGGTGTAGCTTCTTTTGCCAGGAATCTGCTCAGGTCTTCCTACATACTGATGTAGAGTTTAAGCGTTTTGCGACTTCGAGCTGAGGGCGTTGAGAGCTCTGCGTGCTGGGCTTCGCTATGTGGAGCTGTACGGTGTAAGGTTTTCAGGTTATGAGGCTTGCATTTATAGGCTTTCGGGATGCATTTGACCTAGACCGAATCCCTCTTTCTAAAGTAGACGTAGATAAGTCGCTTTCGGCCTAGCGCCAGGGTTTGGGGCAATATTTGGTTCTCGTCGGCTTTGGGAAGCCTTTAGATTTAGTAGCCTTTGGTGCTGAAGTTAAACAGGGTATCGATCCCATGTCTCTTCCTTTGTGCAGACTCATCACGGTGAGGTGGAGACTGCGCCTGCAGAGCTGAAACATGCGCCTTACCGGCAATACAGTAACAAGCCCCTTGCAGTCACCCACTTCTCGTCGAAGAACTCCTGCCACGCGTTCTTGTTCTTGTCCACCTGCATGCTTCTTGGAATAGGCAACCTGTATAGGGGTCCTTCAACCGGATCCTTTGATGGCGTTGATCTTAGATTGTCTGCAAAGGGCTTAATTACTTTACGGAAAGCAATTTGTCGAAGGGCCCCTGTACGTCAGGGGTTACCCGCCGCATTTTGGGCACACCTGATCGCTGTCTGGGAGTTGTACCGATCCTGATTTCCAACCAAGAGATAGGATTTGCGGCAGAGCAGCGGTGATGTCTACATGAGGCACCTGACAATGGACTTCAGTGAAGATGTTCACAGTCTCCATGCGGCAAATACGCTGCATATGCAGAGAAAAATAAGCGAGAGAAGCAAAGAAAGACACAGAGAGCGAAAAAGGGCGAGAGAGAGAGAGAGAGGGAGAGATGTATGTATGTATGGATGGATGAATGGCTGGCTGGCTGGCTGGATGGATGGATGGATGGATGGATGGATGGATGGATAGATGTATGCATGTATGCATGTATGCATGTGTGCATGCATGTATCTAGATATAGATATATAGATATGCATATATATATATATATATGTATATAGGCATACATATGCAGATGTGTATATATATATATATATGTATACATGTGTGTGTACCTATATCGCAATGTGTGCACATCTATAATATATGAACATGCGTATATATATATATATATGTCTATTTTTGTATGTATGTATGTATGTATGTACGCATGCATGTATGTATGTGCAATTGCATTCTATATACATATTTGTAAGTATACATATGCATTTACATATAGCCATACAATTGCGTACGTGCATGCGAACATACATATAACACACGTATACAGATACCCCGCACATGCCCATGCACATCCACATCCAGATACGCATCCATGCCCATGTCCGTAGCCATACACATATGCACATACACATATATGTAAAAAAAATAAATGAATAAAAATATAAATGCAAATATATATATATATATATGCATGTATGCATATGCCTATCCATATCCATGTCCATACACGCACACATAAACATACACACGCACATGTACATATACATAGGCATGTACAGAGGCACTGGTCTTATGAAGGTTTGTAAGACGGCGTAAGTTGCACACATGCGCTTCTTGCATGCTTCGCGTGGATGGAAACATGATGGCAACCTTTGGCAAGGCACCAGCCCATACACCCCTACGCCAGCATATCTTGATGTCTGCCAGTCTGGAGTCTGTTGCTCAACCTTCCTTCCTGCCTGGCTTCGTGCAGGTACAGGAAACGAGCAACCGTATGTAAACCTAAACCCCATTATGTAGAGTCTAGCTAACCTCTATGCCAAATTATGTAGATATGTGCATCTGTACACATATATCATATATGTATGTATATATATATATATACATACATACACACACATACAGCTTATCTACGCCCGATAAACCTTCGATTACTCTTTTTATAGCCTCAAAGTGCTCTGGAGTGCTTTCTCTAGCCGTGGTCTCGTGCACCTAGTGTCCGTCTGTTCCTGCTTTGGTTCAAGGTTTAGGGCTCGGGGTTTAGGGTCGTGGGTTCAAGGGTTCAGAGGATAAGCGTTTAGGAGTTTAGGGTACCTCCTTGCTCCTTTACTTCCTGCTCGGGCGCTCACAACCTGCAATCCGCAATTAATCCCCTGATGTCTCCTGAACCCGGAACCCCAAACCTCCAGAACGTTCCGTCTTGGACCCTACACTCTCTGAACGACCAGGTTTCAGAACAGCCGACTGCGCATTCAAACCCTCTACAAACCCTTTTTAATGCCTCAAACCCCTGAAGCCACAGACCCCCAAAAACTCACAAGAACAAATCGGAGAGCCTCGACAGCGAAGCCGCACCTACCGAGGATTACAGTGTAGTGTTTATCTTGGGTGCAGAGCTTTGTGCTTTAAGGGTTTTGATGGGTTTGGGGAGTTTAGGACTTAGCATCAGGGCTTGTCTTGGGCGCGTGGGTTTCTAACTTTCTGGAGCTCGCGCATGGTTCCTGCTGAGACTCTGAAGCTGTGCAAAACTGTGCAAGGTTCAGTGGTAGAGGAGGTCGAAGTATTCAGGGTGTCTTGGGTTTGCTTCCGTCTTGGCGGTGATTCGAAACAACGGCCTTCAATAAATCTAAGGCGTGTATGTGCGACTGCGCGAGCCAGGGCGCTGACAGGCGGCTTAGATCCTTAAGGGCTTGGGATGTTTGCGGCTTCGGATACATAGGATGGCGGGTTTCGTAGGTAAGGCACCGTTCCAGCAAACCTACTATTTTGGAGGTTTGCTAAGGAGCGGCAACAGCACAGCTTCTGACGCACTCGACGACGCCCTCGTGCACACTCAACATGTTCGAGCCGCCGGAGCGCTGTCACCCTTCTGAACCCTGAGCCCCGAAAGCACATATTACAGGAGTCTGACCAAGTGGACTCGGCATTGAGCAGCTGATGATAGGGAATCCGAAGGAGAACACTTTAACTTACAATTGAACATATCATATTACGCTTCAGACTTGACTATCTGGAAGGCACGACTTTGACACACCTACGTGTGATAGATAGAGCCCGTACACGTCCAAGGTAACACTGTCGTGCTTGAGGTACACAGTCTTGGGTGTCCACCAACACGCCTAAGCGCTAAACGAATGTGAGCCCAGTCGCAGCAGAAACCCCTGAAACCTGACCACGCCTTATAAGCCCGGAGACTTCCGAAGAACCTCAGACTCGAAACCAACTAACCGTAACTAACCTTCGTCGCCGTATGATGACTAAGTCGCGGGCAGGCCACCACCTTTCGCATTCTCCAGCATATCCTCACCTGCTTCAAGACTTGATGGGGTCGAAGCCTCTACGAGGTCGTTCTGCTCCTTTTTTCAACAGAATGGTGAACATCTGTTGATTCTATGATGGTGTTCGCGCTGTCACAAGGTCTGCAGTTGAACTTGCAGCTGTTGTGTATGTGGAGTCCTGCCTTGATGAAGCCCAACGGCTCTGTGGGGATTGTCGTGTGTTGTGATGCCAGCCGTTTCAGTAGGATTTTAGGAACGAACTTTTAACAGGGACAGCTCCTACATCGAGAATATGCTGGCCTTTCGAAGTGCATATCACAACATAGCGTGAGTCGTTACTACATTATAATGGAGCTCAAGGCTTGTGGTTGACCTTGAAGGCAACAGCTCACATTGACGGGGTCAAGCCTTGCCAGACCCATACCTGAAGTTGTCAAGCCCCAGGGCCGCAGAGCTCTTGCACTTGCAAGCCTTCCATTCCGTAAAAAGGCTAAACGTGCCAGGCACGTCGGAACTCTACTAGACCCCTCACAAGCCTATCACAAAGTCTTGTGGACCTCGCAAAATAATCAGGCGTGCCAATATATTCCCTGGGTCCCTGGATTTAGTAAGTAGGGTCCTTGAGATCTCTTTAATTGCAGACCCCCCCCCCCCCCCCCCCGGCCCCCGAACACGGGAAAACCTAATGACGAGACCCACCCCTCGAGATTTTGCCACGCCAGGATCAGCGATATCGTGCTGCGCGAGGTGTGGAAGCCATCGGGTGTTGAATAAGAGGTCACCATTTAAAGGATTGCCAAAGGCAGCTGGGAAATCAAGTCTAGTGTACAACACTACAACTTCAACTTCATGGTCTTCGAAGTTGGGGCTCTAAGGCTAAACCCAAAGGACCAGAGGTCGAAGACTCGGCGGTTTGGAAGTCTAGGGATGTCAGGGTTCGAGGGTTCAGGCTCCTCTGATAATTACTATCAGGGTTTAGGTTATTTTCCGTTTTCGGCGCTTAAACTTACATCTCAGATGACCTCGTCAGGTGCTAGCTCGGACATGCGGGTCTCCTATACAGCTTCCTGTAAGTACACCCGAAAGCGCTCCAACCACGACGTCTGCGTTAGTACGTCCTCATGACCATAAGCCCAATCGCTGAACCCAAGAAACCCATACTCTTGTGTCCTTAGCATGGAATCCAAAATCGCTCATGCAAACTACGATCACGAAGCAGCCTTCGTAGCACCACTGCCGTAATTTCGTGCGCTCTAAACACTCATAACCAAACCCCATATGCATGCACAAATTAAGCGGCGCTTGCATCCCAAAGTTGACTGCGGCAGCCCATGGACTGGAATCCAAAGTACACTTTCTGCACCATGTCCTCCTGTACTGCCTCCCAGCTCCTTGGCCACCCCCTCAACAAGAGGGTTCGGATCTCGTTGCTCACAACGCTGCAAAGGCAAGGATTTTGGGATTCGCGGCTCCAGCTGTGGCTAGTATGTAGCTATATGAATCATGTTTATGCAGTTTGATGTCTCACTCTATGAAGCGTCGACGGCTTGTGAGTGTAGCTGCATGGAGTGTGCGTGTGTGTGTGTGTGTGTCTGTGTGTGTGTGATTTCGGACTATACCAAACTGAAATGATACCCGCTGCTTCTGCGAACATTTTTGCTAGATCAGCTAGACTCCCACAATGGGCCTTCCCCAACATGTGAAAGCTCTTGCCGCGACAGTCACTAAGACTGAGGTACCTTAAAGCCTTAACAATTGCCAATAGCCACCAAGATTCATGCCTGCTGCTGCCAAAGCTTCCCGCTGAGGCTTTGTCAGCAGGAGCCGGTGTCGAACATCTGGCAGTGGTGGGGGCAACCTGGAAGCGATCTCAATAATGCTGGGATGGGTGAGGAAAACCTGAGCCACCGAAGTTTCTGCGGCTGCGATCGTCTGCCGAACCTTTCCTCGGAAGCTGAGGCGTCTGTCGTAAAAGCCTTTGGTGACCAGGGTTGCGACGTATCCCGATTCGGGCCATGCCACCGTGTCGCAAATGTACTCATATTGAGCCTCCATCCCCATCTTGAGGCCACAATATCTCTGGAAGAATAGCTGGACCGCAATCTTCGGGTGCAAGCTTTGCCAATTAAATCCGATGTCTTGGCTCATCGCCAGCGTCACGTGGATCAGGCCACCATGCCCCATCCACCTAAGCAAATCCTTCACGTCCCCGTGGCTCTGGACCTCATGCAGCTCAATGCCACCATCGTCTCCTAGCTTGGCCCTCTTCGCCGAGGGCTCCATGGCTGGTGGTAAATACAACAAAGTTCGGCAAACTCAGTGAATCAAACAACGACCCTCATGATCGTCTTAACAAGTACAAATTGCCGTGAATACCATATGCACTACGACTCCTAACCGTACAATAAGACAGTGAAGCCATGATCAGCTTCTGGCAGCAGTCGACCCTCGTGCCATCGATGCACAGTACATGTTGACCATCGTGCAGGACCCATGTCCTCAAACCCCAAGCACTAGCAGCACTAGCATGCATGCTGATCGTATCAGTCCTGTAGTTCCATATAATTATGAGGCATCTGAAGGCCCTGAGTCAGAGAATGTGCCTGAAACCTTTCAGCGGTATATACAGCCTGAACCTCGAAGCCAGCACCGTCCCCTGAAAAGGAGGGCGGCGGTTTCAGCCAGCGGCGGATTGGCTAGACCCAGGGTGCTACGAAATCTTATGAAGCACGAACCGCATAGAAACATCACAGTGCCCCCACACACACACACACACACACGCACGCACGGAGCAAGGTTACAGACAGTGTAAACTAAGGGTAGCGAGTATTACGAGAAATATGGGCAAAGTCATATTGCATGTTTGTGTATAATTATTTATACATACACATACATACATACATACATACATACATACATACATACATACATACATATATAGATGCACAGTCTTAACTACACATGTACACATACACACGTTGTCATATATCTGGATACACATTAATGCCTGCCTGAGGCTTGGAAGCACCAACATGTAACATGAATTATCCTGCTTCCCTCGCTCACCCACATCTCTATGTATCGTATGCATTCATTTTTACGACACTGTCGAAGCCTACCGGAGAACGAAAAAATCCGGATTCATGCGCTTAAAGGCATGGCATTAAATGCGCTGTCCGAGCTGCCTCCGAGCCCTGGACCCTAAACACGAAACTTGAACCTCAACCCCAAGCACTGCCTGTAGAGGCATCCCGGATGCTGATGGCCCATCGTTTCATCGGGGCCTGAACGGCCAGAGCTTAGTATGCAAGAGGCAGTTAGGGGGCTACGCTGTGATACCCGGATGCTTCAATCAACACACTCGCTGACGGAGCAAATACGTTCCTAGGAGCAGAATGACGAAGCAGGAAAGGGTACTTCAGTTTCTGCAATGTCAAGGCTTCGATCTGATTCACGGGTTTCGAAAGACATCGCCGCAGGGCGTTGGTGTGCTAGACTACTGCGGGAAAGCTCGGACGCCGGAACAACGAGGTTCTTGATTAGAATTTAGAGCTCGGCGCTTCGGGTTTATGTCGCGGTTTTGGGGTAGCTAGCCAGACTAGGGAATGCCAAGATCGCCAGCGTAACTAGTCTTGATGGTGACCCGAACAAGGACATCAGTAGTTTCTTGTACCTTGATGAACCTACCTTTGGCACATGCACATTAGAATGAAACAGCATGCAAGAACACCTGTGGCACATCTTCACTAAAAAGACGCGGATACAAAACAGTAGTCGGATGCTCTACGAGCGGCTAGTGAGTGGGCAGACCCGTGATGCAATCGTAGAACTCCTCATCTCTTCATGCAGGCGTGACATCGCAACTGCCAGGGAAAATAAACATGACAAGCTAATCGCACGGTGCAGCGATGCAATGCAGCAGTACGTATAACACAAGCCGGCAACGACAACCGCATTTCGCATGTTCCAAGCTCGGTTCCTTTCTGCTGCGCGCTCAGGGTCGAAAAGGAAACCATTTCAAGAACGGCCCACCCGGTTCCCCAAGCCCCGAAACATCGAACTTGAACATCAAAGCCTCAATGTCTCAATCTTCGGCCCTAAATCCTACATGAACCACGAACCCTGAACCTTCAATCGATGAGCCCTAAGAACATGAACACCAATGTAAATTAAGCATTCGACGTCCCTGAGATTCCCTGAGCCTGGTAGTACATGAACCACCGTCGGCTGTCATCCCAATAGGTCGCGCGGCTGCCTGAGGACCGAGGCAACACACCGACACTAAAAGCGCCCTAGCGTCGCGTGTAGGACGAAAGGCGTAGATGATTACACTTACCCCCCCAATACTTGACAGTAAAAATAAAGAAACAATAACCAACAACTGTAGCGTTTAGATACCATGTAAGACACCGAACCCAAACCCTGGTCGCCGAGAATATATTTCTTCAGGTTTAGGTTTCCCCCTGAACCCAAGAGAAGCCCAATTAGATGCACCAGACCCGACAACCAAGGCCCCGCAAAGGAACTCAAGGACAACCTTGACATTCCATACAGCATATTCAACCCAAGATAGTTAAGGGTCAGCATACTGGTTAAATTCCGGTGGGGGGACCTTCAAATTTTGGCATCCGGGTTGGAAGAGTGACATACTTTTACGCGTAGTGAGAAATCTAGTGAACCATCTAGAATACCTGACAGCACAACAATCCTAAACCCAAAACGGCCCCAAATGCAACACTTGGACTGCTTGGGCTGTGCCGAACTGCCCTACACGAGTAGAGCCCTTCAGTCCTCCATTACCGCATAGTGCTGACGGGAAAAGTTAGAAAAGACCATACCCTAATTGTTAATGCCGCTCAGTCTTTATGATCTTAAAAATAGAAGTGCATACATATATATATATATATATATGTATAGTCTAGTATTTATACATATAAATCACACTAGCCGGCGACGGCTTCAAAGCTGAACGACGACAGTCACGTGATCCACGCCCGTCCAAACCTGCCACATTGACATTGCGGGGACATTCTCCTTAGTGTTGTCGGAAGGAGACGTCACCCCAACAAGTAATAATAGTAGTCAACCCCGAGACACTGCATATGCCTTTCAACCATGTACACCACCACATCCTTAACGGTCCCTGAGCCCTGAGCGTTACGAACAGCCCCCTTCCGAGAAGCCTGGCCTATCTGCAGGTGCGGATCCAGGTAAAAGACCGTGTTCAGTGATGGGTTCTTGAATCCACCTGAAGTGGGACGGCATTGCGAGCACCAAATTCCCAGGAGGGCATCCGAAAGCAAGCACCAATATACCTCCTCTAAAAGCCCTACATAGACGATGCCGGTTCCCCTCGAAGGTAGGAATCCTGACTAAAGCATATCCCAAAAATACAAACTCACTATCGCACGTGTTTCCCTGGACCTTACGGGCGGACCGGGTGTCAGGGTTAGAGATTAACAAAACATCATGTCAGGGGCTGTCCTTCGGCTTAAATGTCTGGCCCACGACTTTGGAAAAATGGCAGACTTTCTGATGCTTTCAAAACCCCTGAGCCTAAACTAGCCCCAAAGCTCTGAGGCCAAAAACAAACGCTGAAGTAGGGTGAAGCCCCGACGCCTGTTGCCTATGTCCTAAGCCCTGAATTTCTTGACTTTGGGCCTTACCGTCGAAGGCGGCTAGACTCGGAAATTGAAATCTAAACCTAATACTCGGAAGCTTAAGAGCTTGAGGATTCACGGTTCGGCTCAAATTTAGGGTTATGCCTCTATAGAATACCTTTTCATCACAGTAACACTGTTACTGTTACAGCATGACTAAGTTTGCACGTTGTCCAACCTCTATAGGCACACATACATATGCATACAATGGAAATTAATACTATATACATATGTACAGATATGTACATACATATATATACCTTTACATAACCCAAAACTGTGCAGTGTTTTCAGTGCGAAGATTAGGACAGGACAACCCCAGAACGTGGAAGTGAAAGCCGCTTGGCGCCGTTCACGGTGAATCTGGAACCCTAAACCTCGACCTCTAAAGCCTGAAAACAAATCCAGGGTGCCTTTCACGTGCACGGTGTCGACCGTGAAGGGAGCCTGCAGCCGCAGACCGGTCAAGGTGTTGCGGGCCCGTGCTTCGAGGATTCCCGGGTTCCATTCTTTCGCAGGCACACGGAAACATAGAACCCATTTCCGAGTTCTCTCTGGGCTCTAGTTTACACGAAATGTCTTGCAAGCGAAAAACTGCAATGCGGACAAAGGTTCAAGTCTGCACTGCAATATTGCTGCAAGGACTGGAGACACCAAGCAGCATTTGCGAGTCCAAATCGAGTTCCTGAAGCCCCGTATCACCAGCAGTTAATGGTCCCTCAGCGAACTGCTCGGAAACCCCGTGCTTATAAATCCGGCACGGTCCACATACCCTGCTGAAGCCGACCTGCAGCTGCTTTACAACTGCCTCCTCGGAGCTTGCCTGGCTTTGGGCTGCCAAGTGTTGTCAGTGTCAGGGTGGCTGACGATTCGGGGTAAGAGGCCGTATCTGACAGAAGCGCCGTCTCAATACACCAAATTCCGAGTCCACACTGCAACCTTGCACGCAGCAAGTGTGAGGCCTTTGCACTGACATACAAGGGCGCTTTGCGTTTCGTCATGGTGCTGGAACCACGGGAATGTCGGAACTTCTGGTGGTAATGCTTGCAGTAGTGGAGCAGCAATGTTGATTATATATATGCATATATATATATATATATATGAATGCGGTCAATAGTAAAGATAACATGACAGTACCGCTAGTACTACTGACAATACTAACTACTAGTACAAATAGTACCAGTCGGAGTAGTTGTCGTAGTAGTAGTAGTAGTAGTAGTAGTAGTAGCAGTAGTAGCAGTAGTAGTAGTAGTAGTCGTCGTCGTCGTCGTAGTAGTAGTAGTAGTAGTAGCAGTAGTAGTAGCAGTAGTAGTGGTTGTTGT
>CAJNDV010033441.1:67213-79953 GCA_905221635.1 Symbiodinium sp. CCMP2456 | reverse complement strand
TATATATATATACACATATACATGCGCATGTATATATGCATATACATATACATATGCATGTATACATATGCATACACAAACAGACCGACAGCCAGACAGACGGACAGACAGACAGACAGGCACATGTACAGACAGACATATGTAGATAGAGACATACATACATACAGACATACATGCATGCATGCATACATATATATATATACACATAAATATGTGTACATATATATATGTGTGTGTGCATATATGCATACACATTTCTATGTATATGTGCACATATATATATATATATGTATATATATATATATATGTACATCTGCAATTATTTTCTTAGTCATGTTATTCCGCATTTATCTGTTTATGCACACACAAACATGCACGCACTGTTACCCTTCTTTTCGGTTTTGCTAGGTGTGAAGACCGACTCCAGTGGAGTAGCACACAGCAAGGCCAAGCTGAGAGCCTGCAGCCAACAGTCCGAACGGGCGCACGCGCCTTCAGAGTCGGTGAAGCAAAGGCCGGTGGCCACCGTGAGCTCTGGGTGAACGGGGTTTTCGGGTTTGGGGCTCCGCATATGATGGTTTACTTGTGGTGACTCTTGCATAGGAACATCAGCAAGAAGAAGCATTGCGATAGTATGGGGCTCGACTTTCTGCCGTCTAGGGTTCAGGAGTGGGGACTTAAGTCCGTACCCTAAGCCCTATATTGAGACTATGCTTGTGAACAGAAACGGCTATGACTGCCTTGAGAAGCCCACAACAAGAATAGTCTATGACAACAGGTGGTTTGGAGAACAAGGCCTGAAAAGAAAGATTTGCGCAGCTTCGGCAAGAGCCGCGTCCACCGTGGTTTAGGGTTTGGGGTGCAGCTTCCAGGTTTGGGCTTCAGAATTAGGAGTTAAGTTAAGTAGTTAAGTCTGTTGGGGGGTGTTACGCTTGCCGGACTAGGGTTTTCAAAACCATGGGTGGCAGGTCTTCTAGAAGGTTTCCTGTGCAGTAAGTACTCCAATAGAACCAAGACTTCCTTACAACAAGGGTGCTAACCACTAGCAACCACAATACAAAGCAACTTCTGCATGTACACGATTCTACACGGCCCTGTAGCGGAGGCCAGGCATCCCCAAAATCCTGCAACAGTCGCTCGAAAGACCCTACAAAGGCTCGAGTCCTAAACTATACACTATCTCCGGAAGTACCATGAACCTTTGCAACAACGGGCATACCGTAATCTCTGGCTCAAAGCTGCAACCACGGGTGACAACTCTGAGACGCCCGGCTGATGGCCGCATTGCAGATGATTGGGTTCCTTTGATGGCACAACATAGTTCGAGGTACGGGCTCTCGGTTTGGGGCCTAGTTTTGTCTTGACAGGATGCGGACAGGATGTTGGGCAGCCGGGCAGCCTAAACCTCAACTCTCAACACTAAGCCCTGGAACCCCAAGGCCCTGGACTCCTATACCCTCTCTTTCTCTCTCTGCACGCTGCCTGTCCGAGGCCGAGCCTTGCCCAGCACGTAAGGAAAAGCAGATCCTAGCTGTGAAAAGGAAAGTCATAAGCCCCTAGGTCAATGACCACATCGGCTTTCAAACTGAAGGTGATGCCGGCACCGCACTGCCGCTGAATTGAAGTATTCGATGACATGTTTGATGGCGTTAACATAATGACCCATCTTAGTTGAAAGGAGCTTCGCGGTTTGCTCTGGTTCCCAAAACTCTAATCTGTGCGATGTTTTGCTCATCAAACTTGGTGTAGGGATCAAATACTGTATAGGCATCTTTGCATGTTTCAACAAACCAGTTGGCTCTTGACTTGCCGACTCTACGAGTGTGTTCAATGCGCGGACTATCCGTGCCTTGCTCAAATAGTATTTGTTTCATCGGGTCGTCCAAAGGAGCCCTCAAGATGTGGCCTAGTAAGGTGATTTTACGCTGCTTCGATTTGTCTGACAACTTAACTTGCTAATATTGGGCTCGTAAGTGTAGTTCGTCTATTACCTTCCGATTGGTCCACTCCCTATCGATATGGGTAGGAGGTACATTCAACACTCGTCGCAACATCTTCATTTGAAATGCATCTATTCGATCCCGATCTGATTTTGGTAACTGCATAGTTTCTAGGCCATACAACAACTTATTCATGACCACTGCGTAAAAAAACTGTCAGTTTCCATCTTTTCGAAATGCGAGCTGTTGACCAAAGAATCTCAAGTTGGTTTGCTGTGTTATTAGCTTCCGCATTTGTTTGTCAAAACTTCTTTATGATTATCTGCACTTTATTTCCATTCATGTATGTAACTGAGGACTCGTTCTGATTCAGTGTAAGGTTAACACGTTTGTCCAGATTTAATTTCATGTTGTATGTTTGTGACTCTTGTCGGATTTGGTGCAGGAGCTTGTTTGTTAAGTGCGTCTGGGTACCAAAGATGAAGGTGTCATCCGCATATAAGAAATAATGCAGTCCCGGGATAGGTTCCTTTTGCTTTGACGTGTTTAAAACCGACTTTATGTCATGGAAGATAGCCGTCATAATGATACAAAACAGATAGGGTGACAAAGGGCATCCTTGTCGGATTCCGGAGTTCTGCTCATGAAAACCTGAGTTGTTTTCCCCTGTTACGACAAGGAACTTGGCTTCTCGATATATGTTTCTTGTTGTTCTGATGCTATTTTCATGAATTGATAATCTACTCATGGTTTCTACTAAGCGGCATTGATCAATCTTGTCTAAACATCTTTCCCAATCCAGTAATATCAGTGATATGTCTGTCCCCTGTCGTTCTGCCAAGTCCATAACTCGTCTTGCTATAAAGTATACCTTCAAACCCGAAACTTTGAAGCTCCGGGCCCGAAAAAGCTCTCAGAGAAGTCCAGGGATCAGGAATAGGAAGCCCGAAATGCTGAGGGTCTTAATGTTCTTTTCGGTGATTTAGGGGTGTTACGGGGTATCACGGGCGTTGAAGGCTTTAGAGGTTTAAAGGTTAGGGAATGTCGGAGCTAGGGACTCAAAGACTCCCCCAAGTCCTACGCATTTTAAAGGACTATACTAGACGTCCATGTCTTCCTGCGCTCCCAAAAACCCGGATCCTAACCCTGAAGATCAGCATTTTGTGAATGCCTTGCCTTGCACCTGAATGAACTCCTGGCGGCCCAGGCACGTTTCCGAATGCAACCCTAAAACTACAGCCAAAGGCAAACTGAAACGCAATTGATTAAACCCTAAAACCCAAGAGTCCCAAGAGTCTTAGACCTAGACCCCCTTGCTACCTTCGTGTGTCGCCGGGTCGCAGAGGTACGTTTCGCACACTGGCCTCTCGCAGATGGTTCACGGCCTCACGTTGAGACTTTGGCCCTTCAAGTCTTTGGGATCTTTCTCAGCTACTTTCTGATCTTGTTTTGGAGCTCTTAGGCTCGTTTCCCGCTGTTTCGAAGTCTAAACCGAGGGTCCGCAAATGGTTTCAAGCGGTCTGGTTGCGGGAAGGACAGGCTCCCACGCCTCCTCCCAGTCTCGGCGCTTGCCAGCAGACTGGATCGCCTTCGCAATCTGCCGCTGCCTGAGAGTGACGAAATGGTCGAGTTTAGAGGCCGTCGTCGTGGTTTAAGGGCTCAGGGTTTCAAAACGCAGGGTTCAAGATGTCTCGGCAACAGCGACACCAACAAAACTGCATCGCCTCAAAGGCTTGCTTGTTGCGTTCTTCGAATGCCTGATTTCCTTGCATCCTACCTCCCAAACTACCCCCTCAGCCCCGCAATTCACTCGAGCTGAAACCACCCTGAACCCGACAACCCTTTATAAGTGTCGTTCGTTCATAAGAAGACCATGGACACCAACAAATTATCCCACACTGCCACCCATTTCTCTCTGCCCTAACCAGGTTGGCCGTTTAGGCCCACTGAACACATTCGCAAATAAGATCATAGAAGAGTAGGAAGAAGGGACCCAAGTAGGTACTTCAGGAACCACGGTGCAGTCAGAGGTGTCCCAGGGCATGAGAATCTGTGCGGCTCATCAAGCTGAGGTCTCTCTGCTTCTGGAGCTTCGGATCCACACACGAAGCCCTGAACCGCAAACCGTCCCACGTCCTGCAACTCCTGAGAAGCTGAGACCGGGGCTGGGCCTCCACCACAAGCATCACGTCGGGAGGAGAGATGCATCGGTTTGGGCTTTTATCGCTGAGGTATATAGACGCTCCTGCCTCTGAGGTAAGCTCAGCCTTAAACCTGAAATTGCCAAGCCTACAGCATGCGATCCTGAAATCATTAAGTTTTACTTCGAGGCTTTGGCGGATAAGGGCACCTGACTAAGGAAAGCCTGCTGCAAAGCTTATTTGTTCTTCCAATGAGTTCATCTGCATGCATGAGGAATTTGACGGCTTCCAAGGGGTTAAGGCGGTAAAGGGTTGTGCATGAACCTACAGCCGAAACCCACTGCTTATGATCTGCTGGTAGGTCTTGGGGATTTGGGATGGAGGCTTGCTGGGTGTGGGTTTGGGGTTTAGGGGTTTNNNNTTTAGGGACGCGAAAGCTTCGGAGCCACGGACGAAGAAGCCAGCTCGGGTCTCTCGGCTACCAAAGCCAACGAAACAACAAAAAGACACCCAAAGAGCTCTACAAAGAAACCGTGCCGCCAGAAACCCAAGGAAACGTTTCTTACGGCTCAGACACTGTCCCTAATTAGAACGCCAATGGGAGCAGGCTGTGGAACTTCGCTTTTTTTGGCCTTCCGAATCCAAAGCTCACCCCCCCCCCCCCCCCCCCCAAGCTAGAAACAATCAGTTGCCAAACCCCAACGGCCTCGCCTCAAGTACCAGGGTTTGGGGTTCGGGCTCAATCACCTGAACCCCAAACACCGTCGCTGGATTTCGGGATTACAGGGGTGCAGGAACAGCCATCGGTGTGGGGTCCTCCTCCTGGAAGTACCTTGGAGAACAAGCCAGCTCAGCCGCCAGTGGACTTTGGAGTTTGGGGTTTCGGGCTTATAAAGGTTTATGTAGCGTTGAGGGTATGTTGGAGGTCTCGTGGCTGCGGCTGAAGGTAGACGTCTGGAAGATCCTGAGCGCTCGCTAAGCCCTTCACGCACCCCTGGGCTCATACTACTAAAGTTCCTGCAAGTGCAACTGTCACACACAAAACTACTACTGCCATGTATGCTCTCATGACTGGTCTTTGCTACTTATGAAATCTGCTTCCTGAGGCTCCATCCTCGAACCCCAAACAAAATTCCGAACCCGAAACCCAAAACCCTGCCTCCTCAATCGCCCGAAATCCTTAGAAGACTTGCATGCTTGATTTGTGCAGGCCGAGGTCCACCTTAGGATTAGGATTTGCGTTTAGGGCCCTTCCGAGGCACATGAAGTGGTTGCCGTCTTTGTCCCAATAGGTGGGATATCGGCCTCAGATTCACCAGGCATCTAAAAGGGCTGTGAGCTGTATGTACCGGTCCATGAATTCCGCATGCGGCGGGTGGGGGGTGGTGGGGTTGGTGAGGGTGGTGAGGGTGGTTATGATGTGATGATGGTGATGATGATGATGACGACGACGATGGTATCGATGCTTGACACATCCCGACCCCGGAGAATGTAGTTGCAAAATCGGTGTGTCCAGTTATGAAAAATGTGATGCTGGGGTGGTGACTCTCTGCACGCAGATATAAAAAACTTATGAGAACATACCGATTCTTTGCATTCACAGTTATATGAAACTTTCATTTTCACTCTTTCCACAAGCAAAGCAGACATTGTTCATAAGTTTTCATATCTTCTCATTAAATGATGAACTGAAAAACGAAAATTCCCAAGTCATCAAGCGAAATCGTAAGCCCAAACCATGATTCATAGATTAGTAATAGTAAGAACCCATGTATATGCCGGGCTGCAGAGCTCGGGATGTCTCTAAACTATGCTTGAAGTCGCTCTTGATGTTGCATTTGCGCTTAGCTCCCCCTTCACGGCTTTTGGTTCAACTGCACTCATTCCCTCCTTCAGATTCGATGTGACGACTCCAATCCTTGGTGTGACTCTCCAGGGCCCTGAAGTTGGAGCTTTGGAAGGCTGTTTATTTTTAAACCTCTCAACACCACAAGCCGATAACTTCTGGTAGTCAGGAAAAACCAACACCCGCAGATCTGAAGTAACCATGAAGAGTGCCACCCAGAGCTGGCGCCACATGCCGCCAGGCAGCAGACCAGAATCTGCGGGTTCACGTAGAAGGCCTGCGTCAGGAACTTAGGTTTTAGGTGTTTGGGTTCTAAGTTTTGGTCACGGCGTCGATCCAAGCTTTATGGCCTATTAGGGGCAAGTTTGTTGACAGCCGAGTTCCGTGTGCATTGGAGCTTTCGTGACTCTTTGAACCTTTAGTCAAGCTCAGCAGCTCAAGCTACTTATCTGTAGACCTTCCGACCCACTACCCTTGGGCCGCAAATTCCAAGACCCTTGACTGCACAACCGAAGCTTGTCAGACTGTAAGACCTAGACAAACAGTCTGATTGCCTGGACTGGAATCTCCTGGCATCCAAAGCGAGGGAACTCACAAAGAAGCCGAGCCAAACATACATGCACAATCTCATAACGAAAAAATTTAGATGTTTACAAACCAACGGCTAGGGTCGGTCCTGGTTCAAGCTCTGGTACCGGAATCGCTCCAGCAGATAGACGCTCGGGTAATCTGTGCAAGCAAGCATGAAAATGTGAAGTGTTTTGTGAAGCTCCGGGGCTATGATTTGGGGTTTGCAGCTTAAGCTTGGGCCGGTTCAGATGCTTCTGCACTCTGTCTTGAAGTTTCATAATTGCAATGGCCCTCCGAAGTTTACTGCCCGCTCCTCCTCCTCCTCCTCCTTCTCCTCTGAGTCCTCGTCCTACCACGAGCACTACCACTACCAGTCACTGCCACTACCACCCCCACCGCCGCTAGCGCTAGCACTAGCACTGGAACTAGCACCAGCACTAGCACTAGCACTAGTGTGGCCACACAATAGTGCGCCTGCTTTCACTCTACAGAAGCATCTCTGAAATTACATCAAGCATCTCTCCGACTGGGTTCTCGGAAACTCGACGCCAACCATACCAATATCAAGTACCGCAGTCCGAAAGCACGGCCGGCTAGGGCTTAACAAGGCTTGAAGGTGATCTACAAGATTGCTGAACACGGTTGATGTTGGGCATATATTTCGGGCACAGTACCACTCATTGTCTTGATGTTAAGATTTCTGCGCAGTAATGTGAAGACCAGCCGGCGACGGGAAACCGCAAAGACACCGCAAGACGAAGACACATACCCTTTAATTTTAGCTACTCACCAAAACCTTACACCCTAGCCCAGAAATTAAGCTGCGCCACTGTGCCTGCACCCGACAGAGCCTGCTGCGCCTAGTGGCGATTGGGCGGAAAGGGGGAACACAAAAGGGTTGTGTGATAAGGTTTTCTAAAGGCGTTAAGATTTCTAAGGCGTTTAAGAAAGTCTTTCAAGGGGGGGTTGCCGGGGTGCTACAGGACAATGTAGGGGGCTTAAAATGCTCCTGTAGTTTGCGGGCTTCATTGACAAGGCTTGCAGAAGCCTAGCATCTGGAAGGCTCGGCTCTCCGGATCCCTTTATCAAATCCTTTACAGAAACCCCCTAAACCTCTATGCAAGCGTATACGGGCCCTGACAGAACACTAAATCACGATAAGCATCCACAAAAACTTCGTAGCACTCTTACAGAACCTAAACCCCCATGAAACCCTGTACGACCCTATAAAGACACTAGACCCTGTTGGGGGATCAGGCTCGGAGTGCTGGGCTTTGCGTTTTCACCATTCATGTCTTGTCTTGCATGGCTTAGGGCTCCGGATTTTAAAGGATTAGAGTTTAGAGTTTGGGGTTTGGGTTGCAGGGGCTGCTGTAGCATAGCATGTCAGACGAGAGGTGTCTGGGTAGGGTAAGCATCCTTTAGCATGTCAGTGTGGGAGTTTCAGAAATAAGGAACAGGATAATGTAGAGCACTGAGCAGGTTAGAGGTTGTGACTCTTGCCAGCATCTCACCTACTGACCTACTGTATCCCAACACTACTACAAAATTAAAGCTGTGGGACTATGATCCTGAAACCCCAAGGTTCCTTGAGGGTTCAAAACCTAGCACAGCACTCTCAGCAACCCCAGACGCTGGGATTTCGGGCGGAGAGTGACTGCAATTGAAATTGCGCAGCAACCATGGATTGAAAACACACAAGTCGCTCGACCCTGCACCCCTATCCAAACACAGCCCGTGCCTTCAGCTCTGCCAGGAGCGCCATTGTGACCATGCAATGCTCACGCGCTCCGGCAAATGGCTCAAGCTTTGGCTCCGGGTTTGGAGTTTACGGGGTGTGGTGTAGAGGTCAGGAGGTTTAGGTTATTGAAGCTTCGGGTTTAGAACTGAGGGTTTGAAGGGAGGCTTTTCCTAGCGGTGTGAAGGTTAAGGGCTTGTGTGGTTGAATGTTTCGTCAATAAGGAGGTGCTTTGTCTTCGCTTGGTGTCTTTGCATTGTCTGAGCGGGACATAAGGGGATCTAGGCCTGGGCTTCAGGGTTGTGGGCCTTATCCAACTGCTACATTGCTGCTACATCCTCCTCATCCATGATTCGGGGCTAAGGATTCAGATTTGAGGGTCCAGGGCCCTGAAGACAGCTTCTGGTTTAGTGGAGGGTTTGGGTTTGTGGGTTTGGGCCCCTCAAACTCGCCAGCTGAAGCCGCAAGTACATCATAAAGGGTTTAGAGATTAGGGCCCACAGTTTGGGCATTTACGGTCACGGTCTGCGACGGACCTTATTGACGCCCAACCTCGACAATCTGCTCGAGGTGCCTAAACCAGATTAACCACCTAGAGTTTCGATCTGAGGTCTGGCGGCTGACTGGATGAAGTAAAAGAACAGCGCCTGAACTGAACCTTTCGTATGTACGGGGCTACAAGCCTTGCATTTCTCAGATCTTTCGAGCGGCTTACTGCTGGTTCTCAAAATTCCTGCTCCCTTTTCGACTGCGTTGCTTCTCTTTCTCAAACTGTCCTCTTCGTCAGCTTCTTGTCAGAGGTCCTACGTTTAGACACATGTCAGGTAACGTCAACAATTTTGACCGTTGCCCTTTGGACTGTTTTGCCCTCTTCCCGAAACTGCGCCTGTCTGTTTCATGCCGTTTGCTCCTGTTTCTCAAAGTTAAAAACGCCTTTCGACTGGTTCACTCCCGTTTCTCCTCTTTGTTGAAGTCTCCAGTTTCATTAGCGGTGTGCTCCTGGTCCTGTTTCTTAAAATTTTCTAGTCCCTCCAGACTGGTGTGATCTGGTGTGCTCCTGTTTGTCAAATCAGGAGCAAACCGTTTGAACGAGACGAGAATTTGACGAAGAGAGATGTGTTAGAAAGAGGAGCGAATAGGTCAAGAGAGACTAGCAGCGCCAGTTTGAGAAACAGTCGCAATCCGCTAGACAGAGATTAGAGAACCTGAGAAACAGGAGCAAGGTGCGTGAACATGGTCAGAGAAATTGACAAGGACTAGCGAAGCTCTAAAGAGACTAGAGAAGTTAACTGCCAAGAGTTTGGAAAGAGGGGCAAACCAGTCCAAATAGACGACAGAATTTGAGAAATAGAAGCAACGCGCTCGAAAGGGACTGAACAATTTCACCAACAAGAGAGGTTGAGAAAGCCGGGCAGACCAGTCGAAGGGGGTTAGGCAAGTCGAGAAACAGAAGCAAGCAGCTCGAAAGCGATGAACAATTTTGAGAAGGTGGAGACAAAGCTCGAAAAGGGCTGAAGTACTGAACAAACAGGAGGATTTGAGAAAGAGGAGCAAACCTGTCGAAAGGTACAAGGAAAGTTGAGCAACATTTGCAAGCCGCTCGACGAAGATCAGAGAACCTGCAAACAAGCGCAAACTCTTGAAAAAGAATCGACAAACTGACATCCGGGAGCACAGCTCAAGAAAGAGACTGGAGAATTTGAAAGAAAGAGGTTATACATTGGTTATACATTTTGAGAGCGTAAAGATTTTGGGAAGGTTGAGAATCCGTTCGAAAGAGAGAAGATGCTTGGAGAAACAGAGGGAAATCACTCGAAAGGGACGTTCGAGAATCTGAGAAAGAGTAGCAGACCACTCGAAGCAGCTGAGAACCGCTGCACCCCATTTCATCCCTGAACCCACAACCCCTAATCCAAAACTCTAAACCGTAAAGCCTACAGCCCTAAACCCCCCAAAACACTGAATGACCTCCCGGCAGGTTTCTGTTCGCCGCTTCTTGCGTATCCGAGCCCCCTTCGTCCTTGGGCCTTCGTCGAGATGGACCTGGACAGATGAGGCATAAAAACGTCGACGGAAGAACGTGCGGGGTTTGGGTTTAGGTTTTTCGGTCTCGGACTAAGCTTAGAGGCTTCGAGTTTAGAGTTTCAGAAGTTTTACCTTCAGGTTCGGGTGGGGGTTGGCTCCCATTCTCTCCGCTGGGAGTCTAGTCCTTAAACCCCCAAGCCCCCACGGCCCCACATGCAAACCCCCGAACTCCCCAAACTCCCTAAAGCCTGAAGAGCGAAGGGGGCCAGTGCGGAGTCCAAAGACCACTGGAAGGTGCGACGGTGTATGGAGGCCAGGGTCAGCGTCTCGGGCTAATCTAAGTTTGAGAGTTTAGGATTCGGGTCCGCAGTTTGCGTGACTTGGGGTCAAATTCACAGGGTGCAGGATCCTTGGTTGGAAATCTGGGGGATCTGCTGGAAGGCTGCAGCCCCGAAATCCTACAAGAAACGCTTGAAACATGGCCCCAAGATGTCGCACCAATGGGTGTGCGACGAAAACGCTGCGAATCTTAAACCTGTAAACTCAAGCCCTGAAACCATCTACCGGTAAACGCTGAACTCTAAGCCTTAAGCCGTGGCCTCCGGAAAGAACTCCGGCCGCCACTTGGGCCGATGGCTTGGCCCGGCCGTGCGCCGTGCCTGACTCCCGCGTCTGCAAAGCATTCGATGGCGGCGGGAGTTGGGTTCGGGGCGGTGGGGGTGTTCAAAGACAACCCTCACAACCACTGTCATCAGAGTGGTAATAAAACGGGAAAGGACTAACACGCGCATGCAGAAATGCACCAGAAAGCTTCATCGCACTGTATGTTACCCGGCACCGAGCTTGAACACTTCCAGCGGGTCTTCCTTCAGGATTTTGCAGAAGCTTCGCGAACATGTTATGAACGCGTTTGCTTGGCTTTGCTGGCTTTCTGCGGGTGGTGCCAAACATTCAGATGTTCTTACCGTTTCACAAGTACTTGCCGGGCATGCCTTTGGCAAGCAGGAGCCTGCAGACGCTGCTACCAATGCAGCCCCAAAACCTACGCCTTCAAGCCACACCCCAAACCCTAAACCGAAAGGCCTCAGGCAGGATCCCGACTCCTAAACGAAGCGATCCTTCATTTCGTGAAAAACTAAACTACATCCTAGACCCGAAATAAACCCTGAACAAAAAAACACAAACGCCTCCTCAAGGCGGAGCTCTTCCTCCACTTCTCTTCGGAGGCGCTCCTTCGGACGTGTCGGGTCTTAAGAGGCTTCAGGTTTAGGTTTTGGGGTAGGGTTAAGGATCACGGCTCACGGGTTTTGGGGCTTAGAGTGTTCGGGTTTAGGGTTTAGTGTGCAGCGATTTGCGCTTAGGGGTTTAGAGTTTCATGGTTCTCTTATAAGTACTGCTACTTCTGTTCCTTTTCCTATCCTTGTTGCTATTGCTATGGTTAGTACTCGCACTATTGGTACTTCTATTGCTGTCGCTACTATTATGTTGCTACTCTAGCAATGTACTGTTATACTGCCACCTCTCATACTTCCGACTATACTACTACACGACTATACTATTATACTGTTCTACCAGTGTTTGACTGCGAGACCATTGTACCATTGCACCGTGGTACCATTATATCTGTACTGTCGTACCATTGTACTATTTACACATTTGCACTACTCTGCTAGTGAACTTTAGTTTACTATTATACTGACATGCTTGTATGCGAGTCTGCCATGATAGTCGCATACTGTTATACTTGTGTAGTATTCTGCGGTTGTACCATTATGCTGTTATACTGTTGTACCATTGTACTATTGTGCTGTTGTACAACCACACAATCGTCTACTACGACACCAACAACTAGTACTACTACTAACTACTACCACCACCACGACAAAACCACTACGACTGCGAGGACGACCACTAAAGACGACTGTGACTGTGCTGCTACTACTACTACTACTACTACTACTACTGCTGCTACAGCTACAGCTACAGCCACTGCTACTGCCACTGCTGCTGCTACTGCTACTGTCGGCTTCTGCGACTACTACTGCTACTGCTTCTCCTGCTACCACCACCAACACGGCGACTACTACTGCTCTACTACTACTCTACTACTACTACTACTACTACTACTACTACTACTACTGCTGTTACTACTACTACTACTACTACTACTACTACTACTAGTACTACTACTACTGCTGTTACTACTACTACTACTACTACTACTACTACTACTACTTCTACTACTACTACTACTACTACTACTACTACTACTCCTACTCCTACTCCTCCTCAGGCTACTACTACTACTACTACTACTACCACCACTACCACTACCACTACCACTACCACTACCACTACCACTAGCACTAGCACTAGCACTAGCACTAGCACTAGCACTAGCACTAGCACTACCACTAGCACTACCACTACCACTACCACTACCACTACCACTACCACTACCACTACCACGACGACGACGG
>CAJNDV010033441.1:42109-57315 GCA_905221635.1 Symbiodinium sp. CCMP2456 | reverse complement strand
ACATTACATTACATTGCATTGCATTGCATGAATACATGCATTGATACATACTTACATGCATTACAAGCATTACATACATACATACATACATACATACATACATACATGCATGCATGCATGCACACACACACACACACATATACACACGCCCGCGCGTACATGTGGCATTTTGCATATACTATACGATGTTGTAGTTACACCTGTTGGTATGCATGCATGCATACATGCAATACTACGAAGTGCTAAGGACTCCCGGGCTCGGGCTTGGCAACAAAAGTTCGTTTCAGCACACGACAATTCCCAAAACCCACATGGCATGGTTCAGAAAATGTGCGCTTACTCTTTAGCGGGACCTGATAATCTGGGTCCTGCTTCGGGGATCTCTGAATTTTCAGTGTTTCGAAAGACCAACCAGAGAAACCTTGACTGGTCGTTCATCTTCGGTCCGGCTGGAGTTGACCCTAAACTGCAATGATCCGCTGCTGGAAGGGACAATGCTTCTTGTCGATTTTTAGGGATCCTCGAATAAGTAGGGTATGGGCCATGTTCGACATGGTGGACACTTTTTGGAGTTAGCGTGCCGAATTTATAATTTAGGGTGCAGCATCAAACTTGGAACGGACTGCAAGGATCGCTGGTATGGGAATGCAGAAGTCGGAACACCCCTAAGATGTGGCATTTCAAAAAACCCAGATACACAGTCCGACAATGGCGGAGAAACTACGCGGAGGTGCCCCGAAGAGACGGGAGAAAAAGCCTGAAGCCCCAATCCTAAATCGCAGAATCACAGACGGTAACTTAAATCTATGACGGTTTTCAGACATGCATCTGCTGCCAATGCAGCTACTTCGAAGCCGAGCGGAGGACTTGGGCGTTAGCGTTCGCCATGAGTTCAAACATTGCCGACCGGGACAACCCCGACTCGAGCATAGCATTTTGACCGCCATCTCGGACCTCTTACTCTAGGGTCAGTGGTTCAGGGTATTTTTGTATGTGTCATCCTTGCTGGAGTCTCTTGCGAGTGGGTTCACCTTCCACGAGCCTGGTTTGAACATGACTAACCTGTGCCCCGCTGCGCTGCGTCCTTCACACCACGACTTCAAACCCTGAACCGAGACCACAAACTCGAAACCCCAAAAAAGCTAATCCCAAAATCACTCAGCCTACTTTCGAGATTCGGACTAGTAGTCACTCCTTTCTCGGATGCTGCGGCAACAGCCGTCGCACCTGGCCACGTGGAGTGTGAAACAGGCTTCTGCTATGCTTCAGTGGGAGCTTTATTTATGCATGCATGATCTTATACCGTACTACTGGGCATATCACAAAGTTCAGGACCGAGGCTGAAGCCTAGGATTCAGCTACAGCGTAAGGCTTCCGTCATCCAGAACATTCAAAAAATCTGCCTCGTAGAAAGTTGCGATTGCTGGCATAACGGAACCGCTCTTCAGTGATTGATTGAAACTCCTGTATGTTTTGCTTATTCCGATTGGAAAGACTACCGGAGATCTGAGCCCGGATAGCAGCTTGGCTTATCGCTTCACAAAGAAGCATCCAGCCCAGACCCTAAACACTCTGCAAATACCGTTTAGGCTGCAGGCTGTATGCCGTAGGCCTGGAAGCTCCGAAGCCCAAAACAGAATCGGCATTAAGGGCTCAGCATGTCAGGCTCAAAAAGAAGATGAACCACATCGACGTCGTTTAGGTTTCCCTTCGGTCTCGGGCCAAGACACTCCCTATCCCCATCTGTAACATCGACACCTTAGCAGGCGGCACAGTAGCCTCGAACTTCAACTAGCCATTAACGTTGTCATTGTAATGATGACTAACACTATTTATGTCTAGTTTCATCTATGTGTTATCCAGTTATGTTGTTTAGCAAGTTAGCTGCTTAGTTCGTTCATGCGTGAGTGAGTATTGAGTGAGTGAGTGAGTGAGTGAGTGAGTGAGTGAGTGAGTGAGTGAGTGAGTGAGTGAGTGAATGACTGAGCGAGCGAGCGAGGGAGGGAGTGAGTGAGTGAATGACTGAGCGAGCGAGCGAGGGAGGGAGTGAGTGAGTGATGATGAATTAGGTCCTTCCTCCGTCCGTCTGTTTGTTCGTTCGTTCATCCGTCTGTCCCTCCGTCCGTTAGCCAGGCAGTCAGTCAGGCGGTCAGCTACCTATTGCTTGCAAGCACACTCCAGGCCCTAAACCCGAAATTGTAAACCTCGACCGCAATCTCTAAAGCCCCAAAGGCCTGAACACCAGACCCCACCACTGACATTCAGAAGCCCTGATGGTTCTGAGTTTCATGTTTAGGGTTGGTCCCATCGGAACCTCCCGTTTGTCCGTCTTCAGGGACTTCGTCTGGCTTCTGCTGCCGAGCCTGGCTCGTTAACACAAGCCTTAAGACCCGATATAGAGGTCCTCGGAGCCTTGACAACCCGAAGAAGGTGGGTTTAGTGCACTAATTTTGAAGAGGGACTCGCCACTTAACTGTTCAGATCCTACGTAGAGTGTAGGGAGTCGGAATCCCCAATTTAAAAAGGGCTCAGGGGCCTAGGTTGAAAGGGTCAGGGTTTAGGAAACTGAGTGCTTCTGGAGAGAAGAACATGAGGTGCTGTGGTGATCTGGTTTGTATTCAAGAATTCCTTGATGGGCTGCCGCAACTTCTTTTGCAAAGTTGTTAAGAAAGAAACCAGAGGTAGGCAGTCATACTGCGATGACAGGGCGGGTGTAACCTCTAGAATAAATAGGCCGGAGACCTGAAATGTTCGAAACCCTGCATAAAGCAAGTCTCACACCTTCGGCGGCGCAAACCCCTGCACTAAACCATAAGTCTTAAAACCATAAGCTCTGAACGCCAAGCTCTCTGCCCTAAATCTTGAAGTTGAGTCGTGCCTTGTGGGCTTTGAGAATCTACAAACGCTGAAAGCTTCTCGGCTATCAGCGTCTTCCCGAAACCGCATGAAAATCATGAACTTTGCAGCGAATAAAGCCTGCACCAACGCGCAGGAGCCCTCAAGACCGAACAATAAGTCCTAAACCACCTGGACCCTTCAACCGAAATGCCAATTGCCAAACCCTACACTGCACCTTAAACCTTCAACCCTACATCGCTAGCGGCCCAAACCCTGATCCCAGAAGAGCTGAAAACCCTTCGACGCCCACTACGAAGGCTTTATAAGGCTTTGTCAAGAGAGCTCTAAGGTTTTTCAGGGTTTGGGCTTTGGATTTCAACGCTTCCGGTGCGGAGTTCAGGGTTCATACTTGCTGTGGGGCATTAAAAGCAAGGTTTTCGGGCTTCGGAGCACTTGTTGGGAGAGACTGGGATTCCTCTGCTCCTGGGAGGTTTCCAAACTTCTGGTGTCACCAGCATTACCTGTCGCAAGAGATTCACGCACTTCCCGAGATGTTTGTAGTGTCGTGGCCCCTTCGAGAGCCCTTAGCAAATATCACAGCCGCTACAAGTCGTGAAGTTGAAACTCAAATCTCCGAACACCGTCAGGCCCAAACCTAAATGTTAAGCCAACGAGCCCCTAAACCCCCAAAGTCCTGACTCCTAAACCCCAAAGCCAGACGCTAATACTGTACAAGCACTCCCAGTCCGCACTCTGAATCTTAAGCCCAGAAACCCGGGCACTAAATCCTCAACTTATTACTTGGATCATATATGTATATATATATATATATATATATAATATTAGTCATATGAATTGTACTCACATATAAAAAATAACTAAAACCTGAACCCGGAACCTGCTCCGGCACCTCCGGCGTCACTGTGGAGGCAAGAGCCATTAGCTTCTCCAGGGCCTGGCTTTCCAAGCATGCTGGGTCTTAATTAGGCCGCAGGCTTCAAGGGTTTCGTGCTTGCCGTTTTGGTTTGAGGCTTTTGGTTTGGAGTTTAGGGCTTAGGGCTTTAGGTACTGTGTGTCGTTGAGTGCCCGGTTAGAGGGGTCGGGATTGAGAACCGAGTCGTTTCATGGTTTGGGTTGGGTAAAATCCCCCTTGGCAAGTGCTAACATATTTTGTCCCCAGTCGTTCCTCGCGAATGAACTGCTGCGAGAAGGCGATTGACCCGGCTGTTCCGGAAATAAGGTCACATAGAAAGAAGCTGACTGTGAGGATCCCCGAAAACAACCACGGCCTACCACAAAAAGACCTGAAGCCCGATACCTCAATCTGAGACCCTGGCCGCCCAAACCCGGCACCCTCCCGAACCCAAAACCTAAAAACCCCAAGGCCCAAATCCTACTAACACCAAAAAACCCCCTTACTTAAACCCGAAGGCTTCTCAAACCCACGGCACCTCTCCGATTGCTGGCTCCCAGCTGCTTCCCCGCGCCGGCCTCGCACAGAAAGGAGAGCCTAAGGTGTGGAGCCTGAGCTATAAGGGTTTCGAGGGTTTGGGGTCTTAGGGTCAAGGGCTTGAAGACTAAGGCAATTAGTGATACTCTTCTTAGGCGTTCCTTGTTTGCTGCAATTCCAATATAAAGCCGCCCACAACCCAAGTCTAGATACTACGGATCCTAAATGAGGGTCCGGTGTCGTCTGTGGAAGGCTTCGGGCGAGCAGAGTCGATCTTGACGAAACCTTGAACCTGAAACCCTAAACCCTATACCCCAAAATCCCCTCAAACCATAAGCCGGCGAAGAAGCTCAGAGCTGACGGCCAATCAGCACTTCCGTGGCACTCTATACGGGTTACTTTGAGGGGTGCTACAGGGATTACAAAGAAGGTTACTGTAGGAGCTACTACAGGGGTGTAGTATATGGGCATCTATGGTTTCTGTCTGTTCGGGTCTGCGCTCAACTCCAAAAATAGGAACACCAAAGCTCAAGAACCCGACCTGGGCTCAGGTTCCTCTGCAGGTGTGACAGTCCTGCGAAGGTGGGGGCTTCATCACTTACCCCACACAGTTTTAGCTCTTCGGGGGTGTAGGGTGTAGTTCTGTGGCTTAATTGAGGCGTTTGGTTTAGAAGCTGTTGTGACTGAGAGGCGCTGAGGGCTTGGAGATTCATGGGAGACCCTCGTCCCTAAGCTGCAAAACAAAAGACCCGTTAAATTCCCCAAAATTTACGAAGAACGCAGTCCGGTTTCAATGACAGGGGGAAGGGTCGGACTTTTGGGTTTAGGGCTCCCTCATAGGGGCCGAAGGCCCACAATTTTTCAAGGTATATCAGGATTCTCGACTCTCGAAATGTGTATGATCCTTCAGAGCATTGTACCGGTTTTACCTTCAGAGCTGGCTGCCTCCTGCACAAGCAAACAACCGCAACAACAAGTCAGAGTACCCCGCCCACCCTTTAGAAGCCCGAAACATTTCAACCTTTACACCCTCAACCACATGCTCAGCCCCAGATCCAAATCCGAAACCCTGAATGCTGCACCCTGGAACCTACATCCCTACAAGCCTTGCACATGCTAATGTATAATGCGCCATCCAATAGAAAGTTGCGGAGACCATGTGAAACCCCGTAGCAACAACTTCATTGCTACAAGGGCGGCAGGTCCGTTCAAACTCTTTCGGGCTGTCCATGTCCACGTCCATGGTCTTCCTTGGCTTACACGGGGTTCCTACAGCTAGCAGTGCCTCATTTAGGGTCGTAGCATTGGCATCTAGATTGGGGGCCTTTGTCTTTTTGAAACTCTCCAACAACAGGTCCACAGTTAGGGTTAGGGCTGGGGCTTGGTACCCAAGGCTTCCCGGAAACATTTCACGATTTTTGCTCTTGCAGCATCCGGTCATGCTTCAGCCCCTGCAAGCTTCCCACCAAAGGGGCCCTTCCTGATCAACAGAAGTTTGTTTCGCGGGTGTATATAACTGCATAAAATGATTAGATGAAGGAACACTAGATTGCATGGTAATTAGCACAGCCCCTGCGTTATGACCTGTAGAATGCCTTTACACCTGCAAAACGTTCCACATCCCGGAGCTGTTTGAGCAACCCTATCTCGGAGAAACAAGCTGAAAAGAGGTATTCACCCAAGACCTGTACCCTGAAACAGTTTGGGACACCACTGGAACACCTAAGCGGCCCTGAGATCAGCCGAGCCCAAATGAAGTCCTGCGGAATGTAGAATCCATGAGTACTCAGCAGACTAGCACTTGGCTCGGCTTTGAAACACCAAACTTTCAAACCCCTGCAACTAAACTCCGAAATCCCTGAACCCCAAACCGCAAACAACTGAAAACTGGATCCCTCGACCCCTAACCCTAACAACTCGGCCCCTAAACCCCAAACTCTTGCCCACACCCGGAACTCCTTGCTCCGCACACCGAGGGTCGGCTCTGCTAGGTCTCGTTCACCCGGCTGCTCAAACTCCTACGTAGGTTTGAGATTCAGGTATGCTCAGGTTTCAGGGTCCAAGTTTCGGGGCTTATGGATGTTTGGGGTTTAGGTATAAAATCTTTTTGGGGCTTAGGGTTCAGGGCTGTTGAAGCTTGGGTTGTTGGCATGAGGCGCAACAGGTCTGGAAGTCGATTTACGATCGAGGGCATTTTGTTTATCAGGGCTCGATGTTGGAAATCCAAACAAATCTTAAAGCCCCACAAATTGATAACCAGCTTTGTCAAAGCGAGACACTGCCTGCTCATGCCAGCAGTAAACACAGCAAAGCACCGGCGCGATCCGAAAGTATTGCGCAACACATTGAGCACAAACTCGATATCGACAGCCCGAAAGCCAATCTAGATTGTAGAGATCGGTGGCGGAAAGTTGAAGAGTCCGTAGAAGTCCAGTTCGGTGGACAAGTGGCATGTTTTCAGACTGGCCCTGACCTGCCATGGCTCGTAGTTGACAGCAGTCGCTAGATTGCTGTTCTCGCTGGCAGACGCACCAGCAGAGTGAGGTGCCCTCGGTAGCAGCCGTGCGCCAAGCCAAGACCATTGTCATGAATTTCCTTGAGCGGTCCTTGGGCTGAATGGATGGGATTGTTTTGGCAACAACTGGACCGGCATCAGGATCTGGAGTCTTGATGCCGCGTCCCGGAAAAAATCGTTGGGCCTTGATGCCGTAAAGGCATTGGGCTCAAGACAGCTTCAAGCTTTTTCCGTTGCCACATGAGGGTTGGGTAACTCCTGAGCCGCTAGACTCGATGTGATTTCAAGCATGCCCGTTCGTGGGATCATTTTCGGGGCGCCAGACCCTTCAGGGTTGCGGTTTCACGGTTTGCATGAGTCTTAGGCACTGGGTTTGGCAATGAGTTTTAGGGGTTTACGAGGGTTGGGGTTTCAAGGCTCAGGTGCGTGCAGCGCTTTGTTACGGTTTGTAGGGTTTAAGTTTAAGCCTGAAAGTTGAGTTTTGTGGCCTTGGTGGATTGTAACCACGTCAAATTCTGAATCCCCAAACCAAAACGACCTAAACCGTAATCCTGAAACCTTGAACTGTAAAGCGCAGAAACTAAACCTAACCCCAAGCCTAAACCCTGAACTGTGAAACCCCAAGCCTTGAACTAAACGGGTGCGAGCCGCGGGCTCTGTGCATGCCAGCGGCCAGCGATACCGTGAGGCTCCAAGAGCCCGAAGAGCCAGCTCCCTCCAGCTCCTAGTGCGGATCCGTTGAGGATGGCCCACACAAAGGCACCTGCCCCAAGGGCCCCTGCGCCAACAGGCGAAACCACATCACGCCAAACGCACGACCGTCAACTTGGGATCTTGGGGGGTCTCTCCAGCCTCCGGGCCTTGGCAGCACGCAAATTCCTGTTCGACGTGGGCTTCCGGCTCATTGCCAGGGCCACAATCGGTCGACATCACATGTTGTGGGCGGCTGTTTCACAAAGGCCAGAGCCCAGCCGAGCCAAGAGGCAAAAGAAACCGAATCCACAACCCAGACCACCAAGCACGCCGCCGTGACCTGTCAGGTCGACCTAAACCACAACGAAAAGCACAAACTTCACAAAACCAAAAACCTGAGCGCCAAACCCAAGCCCCGACACCTCAACCCACAGGCTAAGCCCTAAAATCAGAAAAAGCTCTAAGCCCATAGCGAGATCCAAACCCTCAACTCTGGACCCTAAACCTAAAGCCCATGACCCAAACCCTCACCTCTAAACTCTCAAGCCGAAACCCGCATGCCCAATACTCCAAGCACGCTCCTCCATCGCCTGGTTCCGCTCCTGTTGAAGGAGGAGCTCCTGGTCTTCTAGGGTTCAAAACTTGTTGAAGCTGTTTCAGGGGTCATTAGGGCTGTACTGAAACGCGACAGAAGCCCTATACATACAGCGTTTCACCAGCGAATCGTTGGTTTTACAGGGTTCTTTTCGGGGCCTCAACACGGAGCGCTGAACCAGAGGGTTCTGATGGGTTTCAATCAGGGTTTAGGGCTAAACATGTTAAGGGTCTTGGGGACCAAGGATGTCAGGATTCAAGGCTCTAGGGCGTAGGGTTAGGGTCTGCGTTTGGGGCTTTGAAGGTTCTTGTTTAAGAAACGTTGAGGAATAAGCGTGTTTTTCTTTTTCTGCAGGGCTTTCAATGATTTGAGAAAAAACATTCTGGTGGTTCAAGGAACTGAAGCAAAGTTGTCACAGAATTGCTATGTCTGGACCTCCCCATGATGGCAATTTTCTAAACTTTCTTGACAAAAGCCAGGTCCAAGGTCTGCGTTGGCGAGGGAACAGGACGGAACGATGCCGGAGTTGCAAGACGGCTGAGGGTTTAGGGTCTAGGGGGTGGGTTCTGGGGATGTTTCAAAACTGCCGATAGACTGCTTACGGGGACATGGGCTGGAAGGTTGTAGGGGCTAGGTTTTGGGCTTGTCGGATGTGGGGTGGGTCTCGAAATTTTGGGCCAACTGGGATCAGGATACCACAGCTTTGTGACAACCAGGTGTGGCCCAAGAATCGTTTAAAAACACTTAGACCCTGAAACCGTTGAGCCTAAGACCGCAAGCCCCAAAAAAACCTAAACCCTTTAAGTCTAACGCCCACAGACAGAGGGCCAAAACACCCTAAAACCCCGGACCCCGAAACTGCCCCGTGTCTCCTGCATGTCGATCTCCTGGGGCTCCCAATACCTCAGCAAGCTTTGGAAGTTTTAAGGTCGTCTACTTCTCATAAGGGTTCTACAATGAGTGCAGCGGTTTGTACAACGGTTGTGCGACTGTTGTATAAGGGTCTTATGCGGTGCGGCTCTCGTTGAGGAGCTTGACCGAAGTAGTGAGAGGCTCTATGCGAAGTCAGGGAAAAGAACATGGTCTCGTCGTACCGGTGACTCAATCAGGGTTCCTTACTTCGTGGAGCTTCCAAACCCTCAAGCCCAATTAATAGCCCCAAAACCCTACAACGCCAGAACCCAGGATGTTAAGATGCTAAACTCCGAAACTCGCAGTGCCAATGATGAACCTTGAACTTTTTCTTACAGGGAGTTTGGAACCTCTCTCGTGCCTCAGATTCTGCTCAGAGGGGCTGATGCGCAAACACAGAAACCCATTGAAACAAGTCCGGATGATGTAGGCATTTATGGACCGTAGGGCCGTAGGGATTGAACAGCACAAACTTTTCCACCATTTAGCAAATAACGAAAACCAGAATGACTGGAACTCAAAAACGTTTTAGTGTTCTGGAAACTTAACCACAACATATCTATGACTCGCCGAAACTTGAAACTAGCAAAGCCTGTCAGAAAAGGTAAGCCCCTACAGCTGCAGCGTCCCTCAGAGCCTTTCAAACACCACTCACGCCAGGCCACGAAAAGCTTTCTGGCGCATCCAAGGACTCTGCTGCGTCGGCTGCCGCCGGTGCCGGCCTGGATCCCCCAGAGTCGTTTAGGGTTTCTGTCCCGCCTTTGGAACTCAGGGTTTGGAGTTCAGGGGCTAGGTTTTGGAGCTTAGGGGTTGGAGTTTAGGGGTTGGGGCTTAGGAGTTTTCTAGACGTGAGAATTTCGGGTTGAGGGTTTTTGGCGTTTAGGGCGTGAGGTCTAACGGTTCACGCTGATTCTGAGTCGACCTGCGTGTGGTTGATCTCCAAATCTGCTTTCAAGGTCTGCTCGCGTTCCTGCCATGAGGTTGGTTTAGGGTTTAGGCTAGGCGTTCTGAACTTCGGTGTGAAGCCGGTACTCCCGTGTTTACTGACGCACTCAAGAAGCATAAGGGCTCGGGCATAAGGACTTCTTCGTGAGAAAGCTAAACACACTAAATTTAAGAAACATTAAACCTTCGGTTGAAGATTCAGTGTGGGTTTAGTGCTTAGGGTTTGGAGTTCCGGTGTCCGTGTAGCGTCGAATTTAGGTTCAGGTTGCAGGAAGAAGATCGGAATCTTGCGAAAAAGGTTAAGAGTCTAAGACCCATGCTTGCGGACGGCATGATCACTGCCGTCGGGCACTGCAGGTAGACCCTGAACGTGCCTTGTACATCCAGGGATAAAGCCCGAGAAGCTGTAAACGAGCGAGATTCTGCCAAGATACGAGGGATGACGCACGGTGTCCGTCGCAGGCGGAGGTGCCGGCAGCGCTGCCCTTGTTTGGCTTGTGGGCTTCAGGAACAAAAACGTTGCGACTTTGGACGCAAGGTTCGAGGTTTTGGATTTCTATGCATGCTTGACTCACAGGTTCACGGCTGGAACGTCATAGACCCTGTTTCATCCCGTAAACATTCACCTTCGAGGTTTAGTACCGACAACTTCTAAAAACATCTGGCGCCCCTTCCCTTCTGGGTTTCCCGACGGCGCAGATCCAGCTGCCGGGGAATGCTCCTCTTGCTTCCTTGCACACCGTGGCTTTTCAATCAAGGGGCTTGAGAAATTGCAGATGCGAGGCCTTTGCAGAGCCTACAGCCTAGGAACGGAGCCCGAAAGACACACTAAACCCTCAAACCCTCTGAAGGTCTCAAACACAATGTGCATGCATGTATATCTATACCGTCTATACCTATACACATGATAAGAAACAACGATTAACGAAGGCAGTGGTGATGACAAAACGCCCCAGACCCTCAATGATTAATACCAACAGTCGTAATAGCAGAACGCTCTAGCCTCTAGACCCTCAAACCCTAGAGGCTTGAAGATAATATGATTAGTGCCAATAATAGTACTTATAAATGATCACACCAAACCCTCATTTTTTTGTGGCCCTTGCGCTCTTGCCGCCCAGCTGCGGAGGAGCCTCCGAGGCGGTCGCCTCGGCCGCGTGCACCGGGGACGCCTTGGACTTCCTGAAGGAGCTGTCTAGAGATTTAGGGTATGGGGCTCAGGGTTAAACCCGAACATCCTCCACCCTTGGCAGTCTAAGACCTAAAAGCCAGAACCGTAAAGGATTAAGGGCTGCTCATTTTAGCCTGCAGGTTTGGGCTTTTGCTGCAGGTTTCCAATTCAGATGTAGGGCTGGTTAGTGTGGGCTTCAGGTTTCAGAGTCTGAGATTTGCTGCGGAATCGAACGGTGAAGCGCCTCGGCCAAATACAGAAAACAGCGCCGGTTGACACGCACAGTGGGTGAGGTGAGGCGAGGCAAATGACCAAGATTTTGCCCGATCTGTTTAGAGGTTCGCGAGAGCCAACAGAAATCGGCATTGAACCCATTAAGGTGCTTATAAACCGTTGTGTCACTCCCCATACTACTCCCCTTGAACCTTCACGTCCGAGTCCTATTTACGCCTGCGAAGAACCTCTGCAAAATCTAATGGAAATAAGACGCTTTGCAACACATCCCTTGATAAAACCTCGTACGAACCTCAAGTAAGGCCGGATTTGGCGGTGTATAGCGTATGGGAACTGAGAAACTTCAGCCCAGAGTCGGCCGAGCAGTGGTGAATCTGCCGATCCTCTTCGGGGCCTCCTCGGCACTATATCCGCTTCATGGAAGGGTGAGAAGGTCGGATCAGGGGTCTCAGTGAATGCAGGTATACGCCAGGTAACTTAGTAGTTCCTACATCTACCCCTAAGAAGGCCTGTATTACTAATTCTACTTTTCACAACATTTTCCCCTCCAAGCAGAGGTTGAGGGCTAGGGGATCTGAGAGGTTCCGGATTTTGGAGGGTTTAGGGCTTCAGGCTTTCGGAGTCTATGAGCCTATGGCTGTAGGGAATTCGAAGAAGCCCCCCAATGAAGAAGACAAACTTTCGACGACCCTACAACGTGAAACAGCTCGTTTTCAGCTGCACGACCCGCCCTTGTTTGAACGGTGCAGGACTTAGAAGGTTGTTGTCAGCAACCTCGGGATGAAGTGTCGGTGATTCCCCGCGTCTGCAGATCGGCAAACAGTAAGGATTGTGTGGAAGACTAGGGCAATCCACGGCATTGCAATAAAAGCCACCCTACAGCTCAGTGCTCTATTAAATGGCTCCAGTCACTAGGTTGCCACAGGCCCGAAACCCCAGGCCGTCCCCCTCTGAACCCACAAGATATGGCTTGCTTGCCGAAGGGGCTTGCGCTGAATCCGCTTCACCGGTGTCTTGCGGCCTAGGGCTGCTGAGTTGAATAGGTCTTCAGGTTTCGTGCCGGGTTAATTCAAAACCAAAGCCTCTTGAAACGTCGCTCCAGCAGAGTTGCGCAGGGTTTTACGACATGCTGTTGCGTTGCCTTGAAGGTCTTCTGCGACACACGGGTGGCTTGTTGATACTCCCTATCATACTAGACTCTTGTCGTTATGTCCTCTCCATTCCTAAGTATCCTGCGTTCTCATCTGGAGCCAAAGCGAGAAGCTGTATGGTTAAGAATCAAGGCTTGTGGTTTCGCGCTGAGGGGGGAGGATTCGGTCATGAGCCACTCTACCGCTATGCACATCATTCAACAGATGTTCGACCCCAGGGATATGTCCTTGCTTCAAAGAGGAGATACCCGAAGTACCAACGAGTCGACGAACGACGATCGCCGCACGGGTATGCCGACAGGGGTTACAAGTGCATTGGTGATGGTGTCAGGGATGGAATTCTCAAACTCGTGGACCCATATGGAGAGATGTGTGCTCATCCTGACTGGAGGAACGTCGGACCTTCGACTGCTCCAAGACTCATGAGTGATTCCAGGTACAAAATGGGCCAATGGGCATTACGTCAAATTCAAGCAGACCGACGCCATCGTATGGCCGGAACCCGACACATTGCCAGAGGATTTGATTTCTGCATACTTGAAGCAGGGACACTGGCAGAGCAATGAGTGAGCACTGACGATGATGACGAGGACGATGCTGATTCTGGTGATGACGATGATGACGAGTGCGACAAGTATGACAATGATGGTAAGAATAAGATATATGAAAGTAACAGTCACATGAAGATTCTCGCTATGCAAGAACTTCTAGAGAGGTCTGAGCAAGTCGTAGCTATGTCCTCTTATAGTTCCAAACATACTGTACAACAAGAAACTCTCAATACCCGGACATCATGGTCGAGTGCAATGCTAGCCTTCACTATGGGTGAAAAAATTCGACTTGTTTGATACGGCCCGAAATCCTCAGCAGAAACTGAAGGCTTCCATCCCAAACCGCATGCTGCCTCAACCTGAACCCTGCACCCTCAATCCCACAACCCTGGACCCTCGGGTGTTTGGACTCCAACAGCGCTGTCGAGCGCGCCAGATGTGGCCGGAAGCCTCCTGCCAGCGAAAACACATTGCAAGCGATTGACTAATGTTTAAGGCTTCGGGTTTAGGGGGCCTACAAGTATCTAATTCGAACAAACTTTGCTAGCTCTTGTTGGCGTCAAGAGTGTGCAGCGCACAGACGGGCCAAGGATTAAACAAATCCCCCATGTCTTGTGATAAAAAACAATTTAGCACTTGGAGTCGTTGACACCTGCATGCGACGAGCGTTTAAAGCAAGGGTTTTCGTTCAGGGTCTGAGGGCTGAGAAGTCCCGGGAGTGTTTCGCAGTATAGTAAACTTTCAATTCCCCCAATTTCCCCTCTGATACATAAATGCTTCTCTGATTGCCATGCCTTCGCTTGCTGACTAGCAGGTAGTAGTAGACGAGTAGTACCAATGTCAGAAGAAAATGAATACTGCTAGCGGCAACCACTTCTCTGGAGCCGAAGCCTTCGCTGAACTCCAGAAGTCGCGCCGCATCCTCGCCGGTGAGCGGGTCGATGACCTCGGCAACCCGGCAGGGCGCCTTCTCTGAGGCTGAAGGATGCTTTTGAGGCTTTTGGAAGTCGGTTTTTCGAACGTTTGGGGGAGGATCCAGGTCCTTGGGGGTTGCACAGTAGGGTGTCGCTGCGCTCTTCCTGGGTTGGCACCACCACCGAAACCATCACTACGTCTGCCAGCTTCCCACAAGAAAAGCCGCATCAGCATGACGTCTGAAGCCGGAAATGCGGACAGCAACCCGACTTCCGTCCGAATTTTCGACTGACCAGTTCCTCAAAGGCGGCATTAATTATCATTAGTACAGGACTGTCACACTGTCTCGCTTGCGAGACTGCTGGCAGCCCTAAGACAAGGCATCACACTCACATTTTCAGCGTTCGATTCAAGAGGTTGCTTGCAGCACTTCTCGAAGGTATAGACCGTGTCCTATCACCCCTTGTCACCACCTCGAGGAGTCCGGAGGCTTGGTACTTGGGTGACTCTTGGGCTCCCAAAAAGAAACGAAATGGTGCCCCGAAAAAGAAATCGACACAACGAGACCCATCTGCACGCCCGGTGCCACCGGTGCAAGAGTGCGGAAGCCTTGAACCTATCACAGGAGGCTCCACAGGGCAATCTTCGTCCGTAGGACTTGGAGCTTATTACTTCGACGGTTGAGGCAGAGCCGCAGTGCCATTGTTTCATGGAACGCTTGACATACATGACCGCACCCAAGGAGCAAGCTACTCGAAAGGAACGAGAGAATTTCAGAACAAGGAACAAACCGCTCGAAAGGGACTAGAGAAATTGAAAACTAGAAGAAAGCCACTCGAAAGGAACTAGAGAATTTCAGAACAAGGACCAAACCGCTCGAAAAAGACTAGAGAAATTGAAAAACAAGGAGCAAGCCACTCGAAAGGAACTAGAGAACTTCAGAACAAGGAGCAAACAGCTCGAAAGAGACTAGAGACATTGAAAACAGGGAACAAGCAACTCGAAAGAACTAAAGAATTTCAGAACAAGGACCAAACCGCTCGAAAGAGACTAGAGAAATTGAAAACAAAGAGCAAACCACTCGAAAGGAACTAGGGAATTTCAGAACAAGGAGCAAACCGCTCGAAAGAGACTAGAGACATTGAAAACAAGGAACAAGCAACTCGAAAGGAACTAAAGAATTTCAGAACAAGGAGCTCGAAAGAGACTAGAGAAATTGAAAACAAGCAGCAAGCC
>CAJNDV010033441.1:0-20141 GCA_905221635.1 Symbiodinium sp. CCMP2456 | reverse complement strand
AGCGGCAGCGGCAGCGGCGGCAGGAGTACTGGAGTACTAGCAGTCGTCGTCGTCGTCGTCGCCGTCGTCATCGTCGTTTGAAGTCACGTTGATGTTCATGCTGGTACTCTCATGGACATCAGTTGATGGCACTGCCACAATTCTCAGTCTTAGCAAAGACGAAGAGTTCCTTTGTTGAGATGTAGAAGTAAGTTCGAAAAGCAATCTTCTGAGCGACCGTCGCTACACATTCTCAGCCTAAACCCTTTGGGGTTGGGGTCGCGTCGGCGGCAATCTTATGGCACCGCATGCCTGAGGGCGTCGGGACACTAAGCTGCACAGGTTGAGTCCTCTTAGCCTGCCCCAGGCGCGTGTGAACGTCATCGACGTCGTTATGCCAGCGGTGGTGGATCTTCATGTGAGCGATGCTGTAGCTGTTCCTAAGCATGCCCAGAGTTTTTGCAACCCCGTGTTGCTCGCCACCATCGCTTCAAATAAGCTCCTTCATGAGACGGCCAAAGGATCCCCTGAAAGCATGAAAGCCCCAAGCCTCCGACACGGGTCGTCAAGCCAAGAGACGGAACCACACCATAGAATGGGCCGACCCACCACTCCCACCTCGCCAGCGGGACTTTCAGAGGTTGAGGCCTTCCAACTCTTTGACCCTGAAATTTATGTACAACCTAAACCCGAACACCAGACCCCTTCAGGGTGCTTTTGGACATGCAAGCCACTGACATGCAATCATTCGCAGAGGTCAGACTGGTCAGAGCTTTCGAGGAAGCCTAGCGTTTGGTGTTGGCTCTTGTTGCTTCGGCCTTAAACGGTATGTTCGGGGCTTGGGAACCTTACAAGCCTATCATTGAGGCACGCGTAACACTTTCGGACTTGCAGCTTGAGGGCTTTAGAGGGCAGGGTTAAAGGAGTCCGGCCCAGGATTTTGGACTGTTCTCGGATTGGAGGCCAAACGGCCTTACTTTCTTCATGCTGTATGTAGAGTAAGACTCTTGAACATGTGTTCTACCAGGCTACGGTCGGCTGAGAGAGCCGCCTAAAATCTCGCACTGCGGTCTGCAAAGAATCCCCACACCCCTGAAACGCAAACCCAAGATAAAGAACCCTGCATCTCTAAATCCGAACCAGAGTCGAAAATGGTATACTTGTGCAAGGACCCGACAGGAAGATATGCAAACTTTAGGAAGATCTGCTAAACATTCAGCCCCGTATCTTTGGGTCCGAGTCTAAAACACAAACCACTTTGGAATACAAACAATAATGCAAGGAAGAAGACAGTCACTGTACCAAGCAAAATACTGGAGATTTGAGAACAAGCAAAAATTAAATCTCTTCTTGCCAGGGCGCACGTAGTTCATCGGCCAGAGAGCCTTGCGGAAGAGGCCGGTGTGAGCCTCGTAGGGATTTCAAGAATATTTTTAAGTCCCTTTACAACCCCATATAAACAAGGATTCTATGAAGGTTCTACAAGGTTTTCTCCCGGGGTTGCTACGGGGTTTAGACTTTAGAGGGGTTTAAGGGCTTCAGGGTTCTTCGAGGGGTCCTTGAAGGGCTTCTGCAGGGTAGCTATGTCGGCTCGACATGGTTGGACTATGCCTATGGCCTTTGAACTGTTATGGGTGCATGGCTTTTACGACTTTAGGATGTTAGGTTGTGGTTTAGGCTTTAGAGCTCTTTACGGTTCAGCGCACGGGAATAAGGTGTCCGGTATCGCATTTAGAGTTCAGGGTTGGGATTCTTCCCTCGGGTTTGCACAAACTTCAAAGCATATTGCGATTGTGTGGGGGCTTGGACCTTGGCCTCTAAAAAGATCAAAGGAGTTGTGGCACTAATCGGGGGAGTATGAGCGACTTAGCAGGATCCTGCGAGTCGCAAGTTTTGTATGCAGCCTCACAAGTGTTGAAAGTTTGGCATGGCTTACCCTGATCATCGCCTAACCGCCAGGTGCAGTTTAGATTTTCGCAGTGTGGGGGTTGGGGTTTACAGAGGATTTGGGGTCCAGATTCTGTAACCCTGAAGCCGCCAAAGACCTCTGCATCCCGAAGTTCCGGGGACGTCGACTAAGTCTTCAGCCTTACGTCTTTTGCCCAATTGGCTACGCTTTAGGCTTTGCGTAGACTCTACAAGCTATGGGAGCATCGGTCCAGGAGAGAGATGCGGCGCCACAGCCCAACTCTTCTTGCATATAAGGGGGTCCCCAGCATGATTTGAGGTATGCTGTTTGATAAAAGGTAGTTATTGGTGCTGGGCTCGCTGGGCAAACCCGAAGCCGCAGCGGCTGGAAGTGATTTTAGCTCTTTGCTTCAAGTTTCCGGCTGCAAAAAAGATAGTGCTGAAGGGGCTACTTGGGCCCTCATTCCTGTTTGCGCTGCATGTATTCTCATTAGATCGTCAGGTGCTCGAAGTAATTTCTACAATCCCCGGTATGGGTGCCGTTTACGGGCTTCATGAAGGGCCTTGCAAGGTTGTTGAGGGCTGTATGAGGGCTCCACAAAAGTTTTATTTCGTCTGAGGAATTACGGCTTCCAATAGAATGTTTCTGGCTGCATGCGAGTTCAGGGCGCCAGGCTTAACATGTCGTACAAACTTCGTAATAAGGAGTTCACAAAACGGGCTTCCGGAGCTGTCTCACACCTTTGAAACTACGTAGATGGCGGGCGAGCTTGGGAATCGGGCTAAAGGATGTCAAAACCACGCCCGAACTGAGCCGGGAAGCATGACCCTCCTTGTGCACCAACGTGTGCACATGGCCAAAATTGCGGAATCGAGGTCCCGTGCGAAGTGTGTGATAGATGACCTGGGAGGCATCCTATGACAGCCGTGCACACCTTGCATAATCAAACTAATACTCACCGCAACAACATACACTAGCAGCAGGAGTCGTCGTCTGCCTGCTCGTCCGCGTCGTCGTCATCGTAATCTTCACCGTCGTCCTCCTCCATCTCCTTCTCCTCATCCTCCTCCACCTCCACCTCCAGCAGCAGCAGCAGCAGCAGTACACCTGCACGCATACTGTTTGCTATGTTGGTTCGCTAGTTCCAACTACACAGAATACAGTACACAAGTGCTTTCACAAGTATCTGTTTTTATCTAAAAAATACGTGTATATATATATACATACACACACACACACACTTATTCTATTTATTTGCTCACTTATTTATACTGACTGCAATCATGGCGTGGAGGCGAGGGAATCAAGGAATCGGCTTTAAAGCTCAGGGAAAATGAAAGGTGTTGAGGGTTTAGTGGTCTAAAACTGTTGGGCTTCGCGAGGGTAAGCTTTGGGTTCGGGGCCTGGGGACAGGTCCATCCGGGCGAGTCTCACAATCACCAACAGATCCGACCCGAAGTCACAAACGCTACGCCCGAAGCACAGCAACCCAGAACGGGAAGTCTGTGATAAATGGGCAATATATGGCCTCGCAAACCAGCAAGACCTTGGACATGCAATCATGCTGGGCCGTCGGCCAACGTGGAGAACTCAAAGCCTCGGCAAGGAGCATGCCGGACACAACTCAGGGCCATGAGTTCGGGATTGGGGTGGCAGGCTACGGGCACAGGGGAGTTTGGGATTTAAGGGTCGGGGGCACTAAGCTTTCGGCTTTTAGCTTGCTCGTCCTGCTTGGCTCATTCTCACGTAGCTCTGTTTTAGATTCGCAGTTTGGGCTTCAGGCTTCGAAGCACCTGGGTTGGACCCCCATCACCCGGCTCCTGATTCCATCCGTGTTTGGCAAACACTGTAGGTGTGGGTGGGAGGGTATTTGGTGAAGACTGTACGAAGATGATACGATATGATACGAAAAAGTATGCGCTTTCTGTGGACAAAGCAGCTGAACTAGTGCCTTGAGGCCTGGGTTCGGCGATTGTGCAGGGGATCCTGAAACAGACCCCGAACACGAAGGTCCTTTATGAAGACATCTAAGTAACAACGACAAAAAAGCGACCTGTACAGATAGAGGTACGATAGCAGGCGCTTCCTTAGAGCTTCGAATTTTAAGGCCTAGGATTTGAAGGAGGTCCCTACATACTCTTCCGGTCATTGCTTCGACCGTTCAGGGAAATACTTTGAGCTCAGGGCTGTTTATTGACAGCTTCGGCTAGTGGTTTAAGGTTCAAGATTCGGGGCCACGGTTCGATTGTATGCTGAGAGTGAGCCTCAGATCTTCCCACCACAACGGGCTCAGAGGCCCTTCGGCCCGGCTTCGGCACACGCTCCCCAAACAATGAGTCCGTGGCCAAAGTTGGCATGTCGCCACATGGCCCAAAAGAACAGCGCGGGAGTAACCTGTGCGAGGAGGAGCCGGAGATAAAACTGAATTAGAAAGTGCAGGAGCTACAGTCGTTGTCGTAATCGTTGTGGTGGTACTCGCAACCGTACAAAAGATGTGACATTTGGACTAATGTGATGTTTTCTGTACAACCAACTGTAGCCACAGTCAGAGGTATTGGAAATGCTCTTCACGGTCCAACGCCCGCCAGACCATGTTACTAGTGCCAGACCATGTGGAGGCCGGACACTTCATGAAAAGCAGACGCTTTGTCTTGCGTGCCCACGGCCCTGAGGTTTACAACTGCTCAGCCCAGAAAGGTACAACCGGATCCCCTTCAAAAACCCAGACACCGAAACCACAAAAGTAGCCAAACTTCGGTCCATGGAGAAACCGCAGCCACAGCCGGAGGATAGAGCGGTGCCGGGGCTCAGGGCGGCAGGGGACAGTTGAAGGGACCAAGGTGAAGTTCCCTGGCAGAGCTGGAACAAGACTTGCTCGGCACACCAAGCCCCAGACCCAAGCTCAACCCCAAACCACAAACCCTGATCCTCGAAACTGAGCCTTATGCCAGACGCCTACATTCAAAGCCCATGCAATGCAGGGAACAATTCCTGCCAAAGCCAACCACGGCCTGCGAAAGCAAGGCATTTTGGGAATACTATAAGAGTAGGCTTGCAATTCCTGGTTTCGGGTCTGGTTGCTAGACCAAGGTGAGCGCGCGTGAAGTGGTTCATCATGGGTATGTATATGTATATATATATATATATACATATATATGTATACATACATATACACACGCTTCTTTTTCTGCAGAAAACCGAAGTTACCGTTTAGAATTAGTCTTATCGCTTTGCAGGACTAGGCTGTCCAAAAAGAGGACGGGTTTGCTCTTGCACCTAATACCGCCCTCCAGCTGTCAAAGGTGTGAGGGTCTTCGGAACTAGTGTTTAGGGTTTGCAGGGTTGAGATAGGTGGGCAAAGCTTAGGTCTTGAAATTCCGGGGTTCAAATCCCAATCCTACAACCCTATCCAGGGCGATAGAAGGTTTCGCTGTAGCTGACGCGATGCCACTTTCAGCTCAACAGTGTGCCCAACCAACACCACCCCCCAAAACCCCCGACTTATGGGCTTGGAGCAGCGCGGGTTGTGAAGGTTTTAGAACGCTACGTGCCCCCAATTTGCCATTCCGCTCTGCCGCGCAACAGCACAGAATCCTGTACAGACCTCCCTTCGATCAATCCCGTCTTGTGCGTTTTGGGACAGGGCCTCCAGGGCTTGATTCTACTTCCTTGGATGTTTTCTTGACACAAAGGTCGCCGACTTGGTAGCGGCCGTCCTGAATGAGGCCCGAAACATCGGGCTCGACTACACCCTGCCAAGCCCAGATCCCCAAACACGAAACCCTAACCCCAGCTGCCAAGCGGCAGGTAGGAATGGTCTCGAGGATCCTTAAGGAGCAGCCGGCCCAGTGGCCTGCGCTAGAGGATTCAGGGCACTCTGACTGTAGATTGTCACGTTTTAGGTTGAGGGTTTTAGGAGGTTCAGGGTTCTGGGCGTTCAGTGTCTAGGGGTTCAGGCTTTCACTCTTTATGGCTGCCAGGACTTTTCGAGATCGCTGAGGGCATTCAGGCTTGAGGCTTCAGGGTCTGTGGTTCGGAGTTTCATCATGATAACGATGACGGTGACACTTAGTGCTACTTTGGTGATCTCGTACCAGTCACGGACCCGGTGGACAACCTTGCACATTCGCGCCGGCTGAAGGGGGTTTGAGCGACGCACCCTTTTAGCCCGAAGCCGCAGAACACCAACACAGGCACCAGTGGATTGAACCTCGCTGAGACCCAAAACCCACATGAAGGTTTAGCAGCCTTCCCTGGCAAGGGCCGGTATGCACATAGCTCCGCACCCCTTACAAAATTTCGCCCTGAGCTTCACATAAGTTCAGGGCGTAAGGCTGAAGCAAAATCTGGCCTGAGAGAAACTTTAAACCCTAAATCCTAACCCTCGAACCTAACTTCGAAACTACAAAAGCTGAGACCTTAAAACCCAAAGCCTCACACCGTTGGGGCGCCTCGAAACGGATCGGATCAGCTCGGGAATGGCCGCTTTGAAACGTGCAAAGTTCCGGTGGTGCCTTGCCAGATGATGATCATGCGAAGATGATTACGCCCACTGATATTGATTCTGACCGTCGCAGAAAAGTACAACCTTGTGATCAAAATCATACCATAGCTTGCAGTAGCAGTATCCACGAGTCTCACGATCAAGAGCAATGAGTAGTCAGAGGCCAGGGGCGTGGGGCTCAGCCCCCATCCCAAAAAGCCGCACACCCCCGAGCCCTAAAGCCCTAGAGTCTGACCCGAAGACCTAAGAGCAGGGCAGGGCTCCTAACAGGTGTTCTCATACGCCTTCGGGCTGGGGCATATAAGGGGGGTCGGTGCGTACAGCTCATTTTTAGCCTTAAATGAAGAATCTTGGGTGGATCTCATTGCCGATTCTGCCTTTGCCTGTGGCTTGCAGCACTCATGGTAACCGTTGTGGCAACCGTGATGGCAATCCTTACAGTAACCCGAAACTCCAAAGCCAGCTCACCTTTACTTGTTCTTTCTCCGCTTCTGCTGTGGCTGCAGCTGGAGCTTTGCATGGCTGAACCACTAAACCTCTGTCTTGTCACTTTGGTCAGGGGTGATGAGTGAAACAGATGCAGTCCCACAAAGTCTTGTCAGAGCCCGGCTCCCTCGTGAACGATTGTTGGATGTTTCCTTGGAACAAACACCTCTAAACGGGATCTAACAGCAACCGATTGGAAACTGTGTGCAAAATGGCCTTGACGTTTTCGGGGTTCGGCATTTGGGCAATGGGTTAAACAGGTCAACATGGGATCTCAGGCTTCAGAACTTGAGGTTCAGCATACAAGGGTCTGATGCTGACTCCCATATGAGGATCCCTCACAGCCCAGAGCCTGAACCATACAAAACACAATCGGTAACACCAACACCTGCACCCCAATCCGCAGGGAGCTCTCTTGCAAGCCGAGCACCAAATAAAGTTGCAGGCGTGAAACCACGAGAGGTTTGCAAGTATCTCAACCTTTTGCTCTGCGGCTCAGCATTTCGGGGACATGAGGGGCTTCTGAACACTTCGGGGGGCCTCTCTCAAGGATGTTTAAAGCAGATTGCGTAGGGTCTATGTTGGGGTCCCTGTGCTCCAGAACCCTGACATCTCCACATCTCCATGTGCGTTCCCGCTGAAGCGGATCCCTTGAGAAAATGTCATGCTGTCCTATGTTACACTCGCCCTTCGAACCGCAACTGCATGCCTGCATACTTTGCTGCGTGTTTGGGTTTTGCGCCGTGGTCTGAGACACCCCGAGGGAAGCCCTCGGATGCGGACCATCCTGTCACTCGAAATCTGTGTTTCGGCTATTGAGTTTAGGATGAACATTAGCTCCTTGGAATTTTAGGTTTAAGGTTTCGTTCGAACACCGAAGGACCCGTGCAGGATGTTTCTGACGTCAACGCGCCCCATCAGCCAAAAAGGCGACACAAACGAGCAGCAGCTCAAATTCGCAAGGCTCCAGCTCCTAAACCGCCCTGCACCCAAGTCACTAAGTCCTGAATCACAAACTCCAGACACTCTCTGACCGGAACGGGCCCCAAAGACTCCCAGTCGAACGAAAGGCTCACATCAGAACCCAAACAAAAAATCTCCAATATCCCATGAACCACCCCGAAGTAGACATCGAGATCTCGTCAGGCCATCGAAAGACTGTCCAAGGAGCCACGAAGAGCGGCGAAATGAAGAGAACCTCTGCAGCCCCCCAGATCAAAGCCACCTGGGGGCTGTTCGAAAGTCTTATCCCCATTGGGATCGGGGGGCCGCCTCGGCGGTTTTCACGCTTCATCCTTCGAGGGACAATGAATAAGCAAACGGCTGCTAAACTCCGAGAAAGTTTCACGGAAATAACATCGAAAACCATCAAACCCTAGAGCCCCAAATGCCCAGCCTCTAGCCTTGAAACCCTGCACCCTGAAGCCGAAAAAACCTAAACCTCCAACTCTTGACATGAACCAAGTTTTGGAGTACCAAGACTTGTTTGGGCCTTCAAGACACCCCTCTCACATGGGATCCATCCCAAGATCCAGCAGTGCTTTAGGGCTTCAGGTTTGGGCTTGAAATTTGGGCGTGTACGAGGTTTCGGAGTAAGGTTAGGGTTGAGGGTTGGATCTCAGATTAGGTTTAGGATGTCGGCCTGGCCAAGAGGAGCAGGACTCGACGCTGCAATGCCCCAGAATAACGTTAAGGTCCAGGACGATGGAAGCCTTCCCTACGCTCCCTTAAGACTGGTAACCAGAAGCCCCCAAAACCAGAACTAGGCTCGTCCTACTGCCCGACTGTTTCTTACCGACGACGCAAGACCCTGCAATCCTAAGCCATCGAGCACCAACATCCCCAAACTCAAACCAAAGAGGCCCTCAGAAATGCAACCTACAACCCCGAAGCCTTAAAAGCCGCGAAGCCCTAGCAAAAACCAAAACCCTGAAACCATTAATCCTTAATCCTAATCCCCCAACCTAGGACCCTACTGGCTAAACTTTCTCTCTGGGCTTCAGGGCTCAAGGGTTTTCGGGTGAGGGCTTAGGGTTTTAGATTGAGTCTAGGATTGGCCTTGCTGGGGAGGTAGTTCCAAGGGAACGGCCTCCACACCTGATTCCATCGCAAAACCACACAGGCCATGGAGGTGGGTAAAAGTCACGGGCCGTAATGCATGTAGAAGGGCAGCTGTTCTTCTAGGTGCCAACTCCAGTTCTGGTGTATGGTGTTATTCAACACAGATCCTACAGAAATCACCCTCTGAAGGATCCAGCATTAGGTTCAGCAAGGGCAAATCATGTCGGGCAAAGCTTCATCAGCTGCACTGGGACGGCGCTTGAACTCAAGGCTCCAATGTACAATCGCATACGTGTGTGTGTGTGTGTGTGCGTGTTTACATATATAGATATATATATATATATATATATACACATACAAATACACATGTGCATATAGACATTTGCATACACATACACATCTGTCGTTTTATATGCAAAGACATAGTTGTGCATTTTGTCTATATGGCCAGAGAAGAACGAAAGACATCTGGTAAGATTCCTTGTTCGCCCTGGACTCCATGCTCGTATGTGCGGGCTTACTCGGGAGAACCTTTGCTAAGCCCGAGCTGTTCAAGCCTAGGACCTTTGCCAACTTCATGAGAAACCCACAACTTTCAAAACCTGAACCCCTGCTGTCCGAACCCTAAATACTAAACCCCAAGGACTACTCACCGCAAGCTCCAGAGGCAACGACGCCTTGAAGCTGTTCAACAGAGACTGAAAACTCTGAAAACTAAACACATCGAAGTCCTTTAACCCCGAAGCCGCAACCTGGACCACAAAACTTGGAACACCCACATTCTTGACTCCCTGACTCAGATACCCTTTACACAAACGGAGACAAAGACAACTCCAAACAGTCAAGGCTGCCAAGCTGAAGCCTGAAACTTTACATCAAAAACCACGCGACTCCACACCTCACAACTCCCGCGCCTCAGCTTTCTTCTGTCGGACCTGCAGCCGATCTAGGCTTAAGTGTCTAGGGTTTCTGGCCTAAGGCTTCGGGAGTGGGGCTGGAGTTTGGGAGTTAGGGTTTGGGAGAGCGCGTCCAAGATTGCTCGAGCATCGCTAAAGTAGTGCTAGCAAATTGGCTATTTGTTCATCTACTGGTTCAACAGACTATTGTATTGCTTGATCACGTCTCCGAATGGTGGTGGCTGTCGGCGCTGAACTCTGTCTGAGGGTTGGAACCCGTCTACTCAACAGTAACTTACAAGTGATCTGGGCAACATGTACTTCTGCACAAGGAGAATGTCGGGTAGGCAATGCTGGTCAGTAGGTTATGCAGGGATTTGGTCTCGGGCCAACATTCAGGGTCTGACACCTGCAACTTACTGTAGGGCGCAAGTGTACTCTAGACCTTCACCCTCAACCCCAACCCAAGTAAACCTCCGGACCGAACCCTTCGGCCCCTCAACCTAAACCCTAAACTATTAAATAGCGTCCTGAAGCAACCTCGAAAAATCAGGAGCAGTTGGAAGTCCCGGAAAGCCGTAATAGGGAGGGAATTCGAAGTCTACTAAACCCCAAGTGCTGCATGCTTGGGGATCCCTGTCAGGTCTTCAGGCTGTAAGGCTTGGTACGACATTGTTCTTGGTAAAGAGAAACTGGATCTACCCGGCCTCAAGATTCCTCAACTTTAGGTTCAACGAATGGTGGGTTCGGGGCAAAGAGCCCGAAGTGCAGAAACCCGACCCAGCCCACAGGATCTGTTTCAGTGCCGTTTGGGGGTGCCGTGCGCGCGTCTCTGTGCACAGTTCACCACCCTTCTTCCAACGGTTGTGGTCCCAGGAATTTGGATGTTTGCTCGTGACCTCGAACCAAGACTGCAGGGCTTAAGGGTCCCGGTCTAGTCAAACCTCCACTCTGCTTTTATGGCTTATGGTTTCGGGCGCCGGGGTCAATGAGCTTCCGGACAGACAGGCGCTACAAAAGCACGCGCAGAGGCAGCAGAACACCAAATCAAGCTACCTCTAGCGTTCAACGATCTGTCCCACACAGCAGGCCAGCCGCTCAAGTGTATCGCTCTTAGACGTTAAACTCATAGCAATCGAGAAAAAATGCATCAGCGAACAAACCTGACTATTTTTGTTGCCCTTCAACCCCGAGCCAGGAAGCCGTCTCAACTTCGGCGGCAACACTTGCAGAAGCCGCCCCGGCTTTTCACAGCCAGGAAACCTAAACCCGAAAGAAGCCAGAAGACTCTAAACAACCCGCTAAACGAGAATTCCTCCGGCCTTGCTGCAACCTTTGGACGGCTCGCTCCAAAACTGCCCCATGCTGCGCAGAAAGGGCGTGCGGACCCAGAGACTGCGATGTCCCCCGATTAAAGGTCCATTGTCAGGATCCGTCCGAATATCTTGAGTAGCGTTTTCGGAGTCGCTGAGTATGAGAGGTGAGAGCGCACCTCCCAACGACGATCCAGGGTGGGTTTGATAGAAGCCCTTGGACTAGCGGTTTCTTCTATTTTATATATGCAGACGTGTGACGAGTGTTCCAGCTCCTGCATTGCTTCAAAGGGTTTGCGGCCTAAGGCTTGGACTCTGAACGGAGTCCGGTAGAGAGTTTGCGATGTGGGTGTTCATGGCTTTCCTACATTAACTTAACCCTGAAAGGTTCCGAATTCTCGCAGCAAGTTACGAAGCCATGTGCCGACAAAAGGGGGGGATCCCTAAAGCCTAAAGCGTCACACCTGCAGGGCACCTTGCGAGCCAAGCGCGGGAAAAGCGCGACCAAAGCTCTCTCGCGTCTATTGGTGTCAGGTCGCAGGGCGATGGGATTCAGAGGGGCGGTAATTTGTGGATGTTGTCATGCGTGGTATGACTTTGCAGCACTCTGAAGCCTAAACCCTCAACGCTGAATCAAACAGTCCAAACCCCTAACCCTGAATCATAAACCAAAAGCCTAAGCCCTAAACCCTGAAAGAACTATCCCAAAACCTTGAAGCCCAAACCCTAACCCTGTCGGATTTCACATTGCCTTTGAGTTTTGAATCGTAAAACCAGTCTCGCAGTTTCAGTTCTGCCTAGAGTGTTAAGGAAGGCGAACAGGCCCGAAGTGGACACGTATGGGTCGGGGTTAAGAGTTTTGCAAACGAGAGTTCAGACAGGAAGGTGGGATATGCCGGACTCTTGAGGAGGTGCAGTGCTAGTTGGTTGGGACTGCATTACAAGTCCTGTTTGCAGTCGGCGGTGCTGCCTGCAAGGCTTTGGTGATTTTCGTTCTGTGCGGGTGGGGTTCCTGAGAGGCATCTCTGACAGGGTAAATGCTGCGAAAGGCTTCGTGGTTGTACTCGCTTTTCCCAAAAGTGCTAGAGTTGACTCTCTGACTTGAGGGCTTAGGCTGTTTAGGAGTTTAGGGTTCCTGGGTTCGGCTGAACTAGTGGGTCCTTCTTCTGGAGCTTCCAAGGGCCGGGCTTTGCGACGAAGGTCTCATTGAAGTGCTTTGTCCTCGAGTGGCGGCAGCAAAAACAGGAGCCCGACGTGGATTGTTCAGCGCGTTCATGGAAACATACTTCGTAGTTGTTTTTTACAGATACAGGAAACCGTTCTTGGTTGGGCTTTGGGTCGATCTTGCGCTTTGTCGAAGGAATCCCAGCTGGCTGCGCCGCCGCAGCTCAGACAGGGGCACTAGTTGTGGCATTGTGTGGGCCACACAGATCCCAGCTGAGGGTTTAGGACGTTGGTTCAGGGTACGGTGACCATTCTTGGGTCAAGTTCCAAATTTGTCAACCCGTGAATTCTCACAGACAAGGCACCCTGAACCGTCCAAGCTCCTTCTCCCGGATGGCGCTTCGACCCACATACCCTTGAACCTTCCTCCACAGAAACTGATTTGGGGGACTCAGGTCTGCAGCAGGCAGAAATGAGGATATCAAGGATCCCAACTGAATTTCTACAGCCTCAGGTTCGCTAGCATGCACATCACGAACCCACCACACCTCCGAACCCCTGGCACGAAGCCCTAAGCGATTGGGCGGATCCGAAACCTCTTTACACCCGAAACCCCAAACTCGTAAAATGCTGTGCAACCCGACACAGCCTGTGCTCGAAGGAGGAAATATTAGAAGAGCTACGGTCGGCAATGCGACGACAGTCTCGACAAATCTGCGCAAGGCTCGTCATCCAAAGCCCAAACCCTCAACACGAGCGATGTTGGAGGCTCGATAGAGTCCCTACTAAACCATAGTCGCCTCAGCTCTGACCGAAGACTTCAGACTTTCCACAAGGGAACCGTTGTTTCCCCACCTCTTCTCAGGCAGGCCGCCCCCCCACCCGCTTCCCTCGTCTCTTCATTACAACGAGGCAGGACGGGCTAGCTTACATCATTCGTGAAGCTGATGCCAAAGCCTGGGAATTCTGGAGCTGTGTCTTGTACTTCGCTCCAAGGCTTGATTCCCCTTCCAACATACGGGAGGTTGCATACGAGACCAGTGAGAAGCGTGTAACGTCTATGGGATAATGCAGGGAATACGCCACGTTTCGCGTGGGATTATTGCTGAGCCTCAGCATGAAAACAAACACTGACATTTAAAAACATTCTGAAATGCGCTGATTCACTCAAGACCTCACCTGTGTGACCTACCCGTTGCTCTCCGACGCAAGGCACCTGCTTCAAGCACAGCCGGGCCGGGGCGGACGACGCTAAGCGTTTATGACCCAGTACGAAAGAACCCTATTGAGCCGAAGCCGGAACTCGAGGCTCTGAACCCTCAACCTAACCGACCCAACTGGTCCGGGGGGCCCCGCCGGAAGCCCTCGAAGCGGAAGCATGAAGGAAGTAGGGGCCGATAGTCCTAGGATAAAAATCTGCAACAGGACTTGGGGTTCAGGGTCTGGGGTTTAGGAGTTCAGGACTGGGGGCTTTAGCTCTGCAGGGTTTCGGGCTTCTGGGGCTTGGGGCTTGCAGGTGTTGGACTCAGGACGCTAGGATCGCTACTGTAGTGAGGCACGGCCTGGGGGGTTAGAATTCAGGATGTCAGAGGTCGTTCTGAAACCAAGCAAGCACCTTGCGCCTCAGGAAGGTTTCGTAATTATAGTACCGTATGCCCTAGAACCTGACGCCCAAATCCTGAGACGGTTCGGGGCTTCGGTGGGTCTTCAAGGCGGCCTTTGCACAGGCTTGTCTTCGGGACTATGAGTTCGCTTCTGGTGCTAGCCTCCAGGACCGTCTACAGGCACTGCTATGAAATCGAGAGATTCAACCATCAAGCCGTGAAGCTTCAGGGCATCCTTCCATTGATTTCCATGGCTTGGGAAGGTTTGGGATTGAGGGTTCAGGGTTTCGGTGCTTTGCAGTATGCTGATTGCTGGCTTTCGTACTTAGTTCTGCCAGGCCTTCAGAGCGTTCAGAAGTGGCTGGGATTCTGGGACCCGAAACATGCGTCACAAAGTCCTAAAGCCTCCACCCTGAAATCGTCCTGTGAGCACATCCATCCATCCGGCTGGCCTCGAGAAGCGCTAACTTATCAGGGTTTCTCTCAAAGCTTCATGCACTTTCGGGCTCAAGCTGAATCAAGAATTCTGAGCTTGGTCCTCTAACCTATGCGCAACTGTCCTAGCTGATCGACTTTAGGCTGGAGTTTTGTGTTTGCTGTTCTGTCAGTAGTCAGTATGATTCAGTAAGTGTTTGGAGTCCACAAAACGAGCAAACTTGTCGCCCCCTCAGCAGCCTCCATCGAAGCCAAACCTGGAAGCCCTCAACCCAGTACGTTCAGACTTGGCTACAAGGTTGCCATCAACTTGCTTTCCTAGTCAAGTGCCCACTCGACCCCAAATCACCCCACCCACTAACCCTACTCGCGGAGCAACCAACCTACAGCCAGGCCACTGGAGGCTGAGCAAACAAAAGAAATCCCACACCCCCGAAGCCAAGACTGCGAATCTCAGACTCTAGTTTCCGAGCGCTCAACCCCAGTTCCGGGGCCACTACTGGTGCTGATGCTGCTACGCCTGTCGACAGGGCTGGGACAAACACAAGGGTTCGGAGTTTGGGGCACTCCAGCGATACAAAGCTTCCCACTGCGGTCTAGAGTCTACCTCTTTACTCTCACGGCTGAAGGCTTGTGGGTAAACCCTGAACCCTAACACATCTGAAACCCTACATAGCTTAAACCCAAAAGCTTATAGGGTTTACAGCAGTCTAAACCTGTAAAGCTCGTTGAGTAATACAAACAGGTGACACCAAAGCTTGGGGGGTGAATGATACTACGGTGGCATCGGGAGTAAAAAGTGTTTCGAAATATTCATTCAAGCCCCTGAGCTAAGAATATGCTAAGCTTGGGCATGGGGTGTGTTGTAGGACGGACAAAGTGCTGCCACCGCAAGTTGGGAGCCACTGCCTGGGAATCGAACCCCTTCAAGCTAAAACTGGCCCGTTTTGACCCGTAGCCCTTTCATTTGAGGCATGTACAGAGGCTTCGAACTCCCAATGAGTACTGACGAGGCGCACTGCTCAGACCCCCAGTGAGGAGTAACCCAAGCATCCCACCAAGAACCAAGATATGACGAACGACGTGACAAGGGAAACGAGCAACATGATTTGTAAATCTGCGACGAAAGCCTGAAAACGAATCGGGGTTCTGTTTGGGGAGTCGATTCAAGGGGAGAAAGACCTAGTATGGAGAACTGCACAAGAGAGTTCTTCCGTAGTTTTACATAGTGGGCATCTGGGATGTGTCACATGCTCCTCAATAAGTATGGAAGCTTGGCGCAGGACCGAGGCTTTCGAGCAACGAACTTAGGGCTTCGGCTTCCTTCCAGGCTCGGTGCGCAAGGCGAAGCATTGACGTGTCTGTGAGTTCTGAGCGCAGCGTTGTTCAACAATAGTAATAACAGGGGGAATTCCTACTGATTGCAAAATAGCAGTAACTTTAGTAAGTGTAAGACTTGTAAGAATAGTAGCCACTGAGAATAGTACTGATTTTAATGATAGTAATGACAACAGTAACAACAGGAATATCCAAAATACTAGTAAGAAGAAGTATTGAAGTATTGTTCTTATAGGAAGCTGAGGGCTTAGGCCTCGCCATGGCTCCAGTCGAGCGCTGCCCCCAGGCCCAGGCCTGAAAGTGGGTCTCTGGGGATTCAGACGTTTGGCGAGCTCGAGGCTTACTAAGCACTCGGCGTCTGCGGGTGTCGGGTCTGTGGGATCTCGGGACTGCGCCCTTTGCGAAATCACTAGTCGTGTCGGTCTGCTGGCGGGCGTCAGCAGCAGGATTACTACCCTACTAAGTCATCGTTGTTCTGGCGGTAGCAGAGGAGCAGAGGAAGGGACCACAAAAAACATGCCCACTGCTGCTAGCGGCACTCAGACAAAAAGCCCGAAGATATTCATTTCTCCCAAATGAGTCTGGTTTTGGGTTACACAGCCCAGATTGGACTAAGACCCATCTGAGCGGTGTGTCAATACGAAACAAAAGCCGACACACCAAGCCAACGAGGGATGTACGGAATCCCGGGCACAGCAGATTCAGAGTTGGGAACTCCGCATCACCTGGGCAGCTCATTCCTGGATTCACGCGACAAGATAGCTGTGCATTGGATTAGAGCACTGTTTATTAACTTCAGAAGGGTTTGCTGCTGAAACCCCGTTTGACAGGCCGTGGAGCAATCGATATCTTGACAAACATTGCACTACCTGACTGCTACACCAGGAGGTCTCAGTGCCAGTTGTAACTCTAGACAAACCTTCCAACCGCCACATCCTCAAGGCTCTCCCGCACAGTGCTTTGGTACCCTATTCGCAACGCGCTGCAGGCATCAACACCCTCTACACGACGGGGCTGCTCCAATTTGCTGTGTAGCTTAGGTTACTTACTATCATGAGATACTCTTGAAATAGTACATCTTAGGCTGCCTGTTGTCATGAGCTACTATCGACGTAGTCGCCTTGCGACGAAACCTAATCTGGAACACCCCCGTCTCAAGACAGATTCGAGGATAGCACAGGGCTTGACAGGATTGAAGGGTTCAGCCTCCTAGATCTAAAGCACTGGCATTGACAAGGAGTGCATTTTTGGACTCTCCTATGCTCCACGATCCAGAAACTTTTGAGCTCCCTGGACTTTATGCCTAAGCCTGCTGCTAAACGCGAATCCTCGGACACAGACAGACATGGCAGAGGCCATGCCCGCCGGATTTGGTAGGAACCGGTGCTGCCGTCATCAGGAAGACAGCAACGTCTGCAGATTTAGGCTCTCGCCTGTTCTAAACCTCCAGTTCCAAATACCATCTGAGTTATCCGGATCCAGTCGGAGACTGTTGTTGCCAGAGTAAACTCAATAATAAATGATAGCGCCGCTCCTGTTCACTACGAGCACGACTGCTCTTCTTTTCGTTGGCATCGTGCTTGTTTCGCTTTGCTATTTGCATGCTACCTTAATTGTTGCCAAGGCCGCTCTCATCTCTTTCTCCTATCTGCTTTGAACGTCGGTACATCTTGCCAGGACTCTGCTGCTGCTGATGTTCCTGCTGCTGCTCCCACTTCTATGGCTGCTTCTCGCGCCACATGCAGTTAAAACAGCGACAGATAGCACAGCACAACTAGATACAGTGATACGAACCGTGGCGATAGCTTCTCTTTCTGCCACACAACATGACGTCTACTACTCCTCCTCCTCCTCCTCTTCCTCCTCCTCCTGCTACTGCTACTGCTACTGCTGCTACTACTACTACTACTACTACTACTACTGCTACTGCTACTGCTACTGCTACTGCTACTGCTACTACCACTACCACCACTACTACTAGTACTACGACTACGACGACGACGACGACGACTACTACTACTACTCCTGCTACTCCTGCTGCTACTGCTGCTACTGCTGCTACTGCTGCTACGCAATCCTAGTGCTACTGCTACTCTTATTCCTACTGCTATTGCTACTGCCACTGCTGCTACTACCACGACGACGACCACTACTACTAATACTGCTGCTGCTCCTGCTTCTAGCTCCTGACTCCTGGCTCCTGGGCTCCTGGCTCTTGGTCATGGTCCAAGTCATGTTCCTGGTCCTGCTCCTGCTGCTTCTGCTCCTGCTCCCCCTTCTGATGGTGCCCCTGCTGCTGCATCTAACCCAGCCCTTGCCCCTGTCCCTACCCCTATCCCTCCGTACCCCAACTACTACCCCTACTGCGCCCTTCCGTACCCCTGCCCCTACTCCTAGTCCTACTCCTCCTATGCCTACTTCCACTCCCACTCTTTCTCTTACTATCTACTCTACCCACTGCGTGCTAGTGCTGTGCTGCTACTACGATGACGTTGGCGACCACGACCGTGACGACGACGACGAGCACGATGCCGGCTACAAGGACGAGGACGAGAAACAATAAGTTCAGAACGACGAGGTCGACGACGGCGACGGCTGCGCTAACTATACCTAGGTATGTATAGACGAGGACAACTACAAGGGCGAATATTATTACCATTGTTAATCATCTACGAACCAACTTGATTCTTCTTGTTGTGGTTGGCGCCGTGTCGCGTGTCGGGCTCAGGATTACAGCCGAATGCCTGTCTGCAGCGAGCATTATCGTCAGGAAAACACCTGAAAGGCTTCACAGGCAGTTTGGGCATAAAGTTGCAAGTAGCATGGCTTTTCACTGACTTAGCAACATGAACAGTAGGTGTTTTGTCGAACTGCCCAGGAACTTCCAGGCTACGAGGGAATTTGGGAGTCCTGCTCCTCGCGGGACAGCATTTATACCATCGAACCTCTGAAAAACAAGGCACAAGCTCTTTGCCGAGCCCTTAGATCCATGTCCATGCAGACAGACAGACAGACAGACAGACAGACAGACAGACAGACAGACAGACACAAAGACAGAGAGAAAGGGCAAGATATTTTTATACTCACAGCTACTTGCAATATCTGTCTATCGATCTAACTGTCTATCTGTCTTGCTATCTACATATATATATGTACATTTCAGCAAGCAAACACACAAACAGACAGACAGACCGACAGACAGACCGACAGACAGAGACGGACTGGCTGGCTGACGGACCAACCTACAGAGGTCGTATGCATACGAACACTGAGTGACATGCATGCACGTATGTATGCATGCATGTATGTATATATGTATGTATGCAGGCAGTTACATGTACGTGTGTGTGAAAACATGTATGCACATGTATATGATGAGAACGATGCATATGCGTATGTATATGTATGTGTACACGTATACGGATTTGTGTATGCATATATCTATGTGCGCACGTATGCGTATAGGTATGCACACGTATGTATATGTTTGTAAATGTATGTACAAACATTAACATGTACACGTTTCAAATATATGTAAACGTGTAAATGTATGTGTATATGTATATGTGTATATGAACGTATATGTATGTGTACATATATATATATATATGTATATATGTACATGTGTATATGTATGTATGTACATATGTATGTGTATCTACAAGAAATACACACACACATATGCAGGTAGGTATGTACGTACCTATACACGTGTGTGTGTGTGTGTGCTTGTGTTTGTGTTTATCTGTGAAGGTGGCCGTGTGTATGTGTGCGCAAATGTGTGCTTGTGTGTATAGATGGGTGAATGGATAAATAGATGGATATATGTGAGTGCGTATGTGTGTGCATGTTTGTATGTGCTTCTACATGTGTAGATGTCTCTCTATCTATATATGCATATGTGTATATACATATATGTACGTATACACGTATATAAATATACACACATAGATATGTACATATGTCTGGCTGACTGTCTGCGCGTGCGTTTGCATGTTTGTCCGTCTGCCTGTCTGTCTGCCTGCCTGCTTGCCTGCCTGGCTGTCTGTCGATCGGTCGGTTTGCCTGTGCGTGCCTGTGTTCATTTCTGTCTGAATGTCTGTGTTTTGAATGTATGTATGTATGTATGTATGTATGTATGTATGTATCTATGCGGGTATCAGCGGGGGGTGATGTATGTATCGGTGTATGTACGTATGTATGCATGTACTTATGCACGGACAGCTGGCCAGCCAAATGGCCGGCTGGCCGGCGAGATGGACGGGTGGATGGGCATGCTTGACTGTCACCATAACACACATGCATGCATACGTTCACTTCACTTCCGCGTTGCAAAGTCTCTGCGCTCTGCGAACGATGATGGGACAAGGCACGTTGTGCCCCGGCAATGCTGTGACCTGTAGTCACATCCCCAAGAAAACTCTTCAAGCCTCCGGTGCGAACACCCTCAGA
>CAJNDV010033440.1:18473-34656 GCA_905221635.1 Symbiodinium sp. CCMP2456 | reverse complement strand
CTGCTGCTGCTGCTGCTGCTAGCAATTTGTCGTAGTCGGCGTCGCGGTAGCAGCAGCGGGGTAGTGGTACCTTTAGGGGTAGGGGAGTGGTAGTGGTACATCCACCACTTCTAACCCCTACCACTGTTATTCGCAATAGTTTGATGAACGTTTATGAATCTGGTCAGTGCCACCTTTAGTTTAATTAGTCATCATTGGAAGGTCCCTCCCTCCCTCCCTCCCTCCGTCCATATGTCCATCCGCCCATTCGTCCATCCTTCCATCCGTCCATCCGTCCATCTGCCCATACGTACATCCGTCTTGTTCCATCCGGCCATCCATCCATACATGCATGCCTGCACGCGTTCAGGACATAGGATAGTGGATTTCAGATTGTTGGTTTGGGATTGTCAAGGTTTTTGCGCCTCGGCCGGCAAGCGTTTCCTTTCAAGGGACAGCAGACACCCCATGTCGACATCGACGCCTTCCTTTGGCTCTTCGGCCATGAGCTACCCTTTTTCTGGTGCCTTGGTGTGCTTCGATGTGTGCTTGGTGAGCGGGCGAGCTGCAGTCATCTCCTGCACGGAGAGCGAGAGGCTGCAAGACATGCAGGTGCGCATTGCCGGGATTCTGGAGCTGGGTAGAGACGACGAGACTCCGCTGTTGCAGTTCTTCAAGCAGGCAGACTCAGAGAAGGAACCCCTGGACCAGAGTACCCGTGCCGCAGAGATTGTTGGTTGTACAATACATGTCGTGTTGCAAGAACATCCTGACTGGTACGTGCAGAAGTGTTTTTCGAGACGTAGCACGGCCCAGTTGAATTGGGATGTGGACGAGGAAAGGACAGAAAGGTTGTCGTTGCTTCCGGATGGCCAGTTCACGTACGAGATGCGCAGACTCGCATGGGATGAGGACGTCGGGCGACTGGCTGTCAAGGAAGATATACTTCATGGCACAGGGAGATGGAGATGCGTGCTGCAGGTTGGTATGCCGGGCGCTTTGCCCGAAGAGGTCTTGCTTTTGGACGGCAGTGCAAACTGGCTGTCGTCTGGACGGGGTGGGCGCCTAGCCTCCCAACGCATCCGACGGGCCCTTCCGAAAGTGGCCCTGAAAGAATACGAGATCTCGCAGATGTTTCACTAAGGAGATTCCGGGTGGCCATTTGCGCGTGAGACGTGCCATGCTGGCAAGATTGCGCTGCAGATGCCGCCATGCCACTACAACTTTTGTAGGCCCACACCACCAAAACCACATGGATCACGAATCTTTCGGCGTTCGATTTTCCACTTTCTCGAGCATGTCTGTGACCAGACATGTTCGGAGTAGGGTTGAGGCGAGGGAGTTGTTTGTCCTTGTTACTTCACTCAGTGCACTTCGTAAGGACCGGTGCACTGGACCCAGGAGTCAATGCAAGCAGACGAAAACCTTAGGGTTTAGGGTTTAGGGTTTAGGGTTTAGGGCTTTGCTTAACTTTCTGCATTCGGATGTTGCTGGATGCTGTCCAAAACTTCATAGTAGATCACTTTTCCAGAAGCCTAACAGTTAACCTTTAGTTCTTCAAGTCAAGTACCCTGAAACCCCAAACACACCTATCACCTAAAACCCTGAACGCCCTAAAAATAGAAAGCCCTAAACCCTAAAGCCTTAAACCCCAAGCCCTAAGACCCTACTAGAAGCCTATAGCCCTAAATCCTAAACCCTAAACCCTAAATCCTAAACCCTAAACCCTAAATCCTAAACCATAAACCTAGGCGTCTCGGCTGCAGGGGTAGTGAGCCCAGCCGACGAACCCTAGTGTGGCCAGCCATTGGCCCACGACACGCTCCGCCTCGGCGTTGAGCCTACATCGTCCTCATCCTCTTCGACATCCATTGCCGCCGTTTCTGTACCTTATAGGAGGATTCGGCGAAGGGAGCCCTGCACTGGCAGCTGGCTCCGGTCGGAAGATCTCTCGCGCCTTTTGCTCAGGGAGTGGCGCCCCCGCGGACCGGCCTATTGGAAGGCGGCGACAGTTTATGAGGCTCGGATCCTTAATCCTGTCGCTTGGCGTTCTTTCTTGGGTCAGCGACTACAAGTACGGCGAAGTACAACGAATCCCCGGCTCACCGCAGACAACGCCGACTGCGGACGAAGGCCAGGACTCTGCTACGCACAGCCTTAGTGAACAGGCCAGCCAGTTGGACGAGCAAACACGAGCGGGCTGCTCGACTACTGGACGCGCACCACTCAAGGTCAACGCTACCGGAAGCCTGCAGACGTCTTCTCTGCAGCTCGGGCGACAAGATGGCAGCAACAAGAGCCTGGAAGTGCACATATTGCAATATTCTTTGCAAACAGAGCGCCGCATATTGTTCACAATGTGGAAGCTTCTGGCAGGAGGCACAGGAGACGGGCCAGCGCAGTTATGCCAGGGAAGGCACATGGGTCCCCTGGCGTTCCCAAGACTCGGGCAGATGGGAATCACCGAGACGACGAACAGGGACCTCTCCCCGCCGAAGAGCTGGGAGCAAGGGCAAAGGCGCTGCCAAAGGAGAGCCGGCGAAAGGCAAGGGCAAAGGCAAGAATCAGTTGCCGACCGCACCAGATACAAGCCAACTTCCGGCTCCTCCGAAGGCGGCAACGGCCGCGATGCCCAAAGGTATGGACCCAGGCAGTACGGGACCAGCCAGCGAGGAAAAGAAGATGCTAGCTCAGGTGATGGAGCACTTCATTGCCACGGGCGCCGAAGTGCCGACACCCCTGGCGACCCTGGTCAACCAGTACAAGGCAGACCATCATCGGCAAGAAGGACGTCAACTCCATCAATTGGTGGCAAAGCAAACTCAAGCAAAGCAGGGCTTGGCAAAGGTGGCTGCGGAAAGAGCAGCCTACGACCAGGCCTGGGCCAGCTACCTGGATCAGCTCACAGCATTGGTGGAGAAACAATTCGAGGCCCACGAGCAGGCGGTACTGCAACTCGACGAGACGGCGGAGGCATGGACAGCCCAGCTGACGGATGTGTCCAGGGCACTGGCGGAGTCTACGGCCGCCAGCTCCGAGCACAAGTCCGACATGGACGTCGAGGAAGCGGCCATCGAGGAGGCGATCGAAGCGGAGGCCAAGCGCAAGCAAGCTGTGGAAGCTATCCAGCAGAAGCACCAGTCCGTTTTGGAAGCCTTACGGGGAGCACAAAAGGCCATGCGGACGGAGGACAAGCGCGAAGGCTCCCGGACTCCGCGACGACAAGCCAAAGCAGAAGAAGCCGCGGCTGCCACGGGTACAGATGGTGGTGCGCCGCAGCCTGCATCGCAGCCAAAGGGGCCGAAGCCCCCTCAATAGGCCCTTGCTACGGCTACTCGAGCGTGCAAGGGCCGCAAGGCTTGCCGTGTGCTTGGGAGCACACGAGCCGACACACAGTGACCGGTGAATGGGACTATGTTTCGCCGGCTCTGGCGCAGCTGCTAGCTCTACAGCAGGAATATGGGGTTAAGCATGCTGAGTTGAATCTCTTCCTGGACGAGGAAGACAAGCGGCTACAAGATCAATCGATGACGCGAGCCACAGAGGTGACCCCCAGGCACGTTAACCGATTGAGCGATGCCCAATGGACTCCCGGAGAGTTATGGGGACAACTCCCGGTTGAGTCTGATGGGATATCGCTCATCGGAGCCCGGACCTCGGGGGTCAACACAGCAGGACCTGTACAGAAAATGAGAAGCGCACTCAAGACCCAACGGTCTCCTTTAAAGCTTTCTGTACAGTTTGAAGAAAATACTCATGTGTCTGTTCTTTATAAGCACTTGAGATCTCTGCAGCAACTCCTGCCACCAACACACTGCTCCATACCTGTATGCATTCCTCGCCATACAAAGGGCGGTTCCTTGTCGGACCCTAGTATGGACCAATGCATTCCTTGCCATACGAAGGGCGGTTCCATGTCGGACCCTAGTATGGACCACTGCATTCCTTGCCATACGGAGGGCGGTTCCATGTCGGACCCTAGTATGGACCGCAGCATTCCTTGCCATACGAAGGGCGGTTCCGCGTCGGACCCTAGTATGGACCACCGCATTCCTTGCCATACGAAGGGCGGTTCCGTGTCGGACCCTAGTATGGACCATCGCATTCCTTGCTATACGAAGGGCGGTTCCGTGTCGGACCCTAGTATGGACCAAGCCTTGCAAAGCAGTGTTAAAGGGCCCATGCCCTGTCCAAGTCTGAAGTACAGCACGAGCCAAGACAATGACAGCACCCAGAGCCCGCTCAAGGTACCTGGTGTAGTCACACCGAATAGGCCGCCTACAGGAGCTGTCCCTGGGCAGAAGCATTGACAGTTCACCCTCCGGAGCTCCGCGCACCGCCCATCTTTGGTGCAGCAGCACACCTCTACACGTGGGGGGGTGCGCATGGTGGCAGACCAGGCCGCTTCACCGTGTTTGATCACATAAGGCATGTGACGGTGGAGCGTTGCCTGCCCACTGCTAGTCTGGCAGAGCAGATAGCACTGGCCATTGACACAGTTCCGTTTTCGGTAGTGGGTGTCTATGTTATTGTGCAGCCGGTGCCGGGCCTACCAACACCGCAGCTCGTTTTCATTGAGAGAGGAAGGCCCCTCACAGAGCTTCCCCTAGTCTGGGACCTCCGAGAAATCGGAGAGGAAATTTTCACTCTCAGACATGAAAGCCGGCAAGAGCGAGCCGCCGCTATTCAGCAAGTGCAGCCTCTACTCCGACAGCACCCCCAATTGCAGCAGGAGGTTGAATCCGGCGCCATCCACATGCGTGATGCGCTTGGTCCGGTCCTGCACGAGCTGCAGGCGAACCTTCATGCGGTCCAATTCTTTCGCATGTCTAGGACCGATCTGCTCCAAATTGCCACATGGCAGACAGGAGGAGAACAGGCATCGCCGTCGGAAGAGACCAGCACCACCACCACAACCACTGCAGTCAGACTCGTTCCTGCTCCCATCCAGTACCCTACCTGCCGCCTTGTGCTCTTCAGGGACGACGTCGCCTACAGCTGTGACCTAGGAGAACAGCATCACCTTGTCGACCATGCCATGTGGAGGTTGATCCAAAGGCACGGACAGGATGCCCCCATCACAGACGAGGCACAGGTCGTGCTCGCCTCCGCACAACCGGTACGTAGCGGTCACCTGCAGGATGTGATTGCCATACTGGCTGAGCAGCCGAGGCAACCTACTGCGTTATGGGATGGCAGAAGCTATGGCCGTGCCATCACGGCCTTCTCGTACCCTGAAATACAACGGACAGGCCTGCTGCTCCCAACTGACACGCAGAGGAACGGATGGAGAGTGACCATCAACGGCGTCCCAGATGCCCACCAGAGCAGACTACTGCGACACGGCGACTATGTCATTCCCTTCCATGGCAACCAAATTCCGGCCGTCACGCCACTCGGCTGGCCCCTGTCGCAGTACCCATCTTTGAGGCCCTATTCGTGGCCCCTTGCGGTGACGGCCAGCGCGGATGCTTTTCATCGCCGACTCCGGCATCGGAGGCTCCAAATGGGAGCACACCTTGCCAGTGAAGGAGTGATAGTAGTTCAGGGGCCCGTCCACGGGGACTTGATCTTGCATACTGGGCTGCATTCGATCCCCACCCTGCCGCAGGCACAGGCAGCCGTTAGACGGCTCGGACAATTTCCGGAAGGTCTTGCTTTTACTGTGACACCGCAGGTTGGGCCTACATCCGTGACACTGGTCAGCAACTGCCCCAACTCAGAGCTGAATACGGTCTTAACTCCTGCCCCGGGCTTCCCGACTCAGTTCTTGGTGCTATTGCTGCCGACAACTGCCAGATGCCTCCGATCGATACCGGCCGACCCAGGAGTCCTCTTAACACCACAACGTGATCTTGAGATGGGAGATGTTCTTCAGACCCGAGCTGCCACGGTCGCTGCGGCAACCACCGAGGATGACAGCGCGGAGGAGGAGCCTGAGGCAGATGAGACAGCCATGTTGCAGCAGCATGCCCTCCAGGCTAGGCAACAGGAGCCCACTCCAGGGCAGGCGGCCTGGACCCGATGCACTACTGCGCACCCCGGCAGACCCAGTGTCCCCACGCCTTTCGGCAGACGCTGTGTGCCTCCACCAGACTCCGCGCAGGCAGCTGCCAAAAAGGGGTCCATCCAGGTGGCAGGCCAGCAGACAGCCGCCAAGACCAGGACCATTCTCAGTCTTGAGCAGGCTATACCGCAGACCACAACTAAAGAAATTCTGGAACACCGTCTCAGCTTTGCCACATCTACGGACATCCAGGCTGAGGTTCTGGCCCCTTTCCGGCTGGCCAAATTGCAGCAGCAGTGGCGGGGCATTCCCTTGCACGTCCAGGCGGAGGTCCTCCTCCAAGGTCTAGAGGTACATGACAGCAGCGAACCTGTTGAGGCGGCCCTGCTGTACACGGACGGGTCCTACGCACCTCACACAGGCCAGGCGTCATGGGCTGTTGCAATAATTGTTTGCGCCCGTAGTCGGTGGCGTTGGGCTGGCTACTTGTCAGGTAGATCCTGCGACAGCCTGCCAATGCAAAGTGCTTTTGATGCTGAGGTTGCCGCCCAGACGGCCGCTCACCTTGTATGCGCAGCTAATGGCTGGACACACACAGCCATCTGTTTTGATGCCACCTCTGCTGCAGCCGCAGCCCAGGGCGGCACAGCAGGGGTACACACCAATGGTATCCAACGTGCCGCGGCGGCCAGCCGCATGCATCTAGTCATACAAGGCCAGGCGCCGAGGCTGCACCACACAAAAAGCCATGAAGGCAATCCAGGCAATGAACTGGCTGACTCAATTGCCACATGGGCACGTGCACAGCCCCGGAGTGAGCTGGACCGTCATTTGGCATGTATTATCCAAGAACGGCTCCTTGACTGGCTGTGGCTGGTAGATGCTAGCCATCAGGGCCACGAATGGCCGGCCCTTGATGAACAGGGCACTACACATGCAGCTGGCAGAGAGACGACTCACCGGCTGCCATCAGCCCCTGCCGCCTGGACCATGGCAACAGACAAGAGCAACAAGCCCCCTGTTCAACTCCATTGGAGGGTGTGCACCTATAACACACTGTCTGCCAGATCATCTTTGCAGAAGCACAGCCTGCACACTTTTATGCGCGCCAACGCGCTAGATGTTCTAGCGTTGCAGGAGGCGCGGGAGAGTCCGGAGCCCATTAAAATCCAAGATGGGGTGTATCGGTTCGCCAGCCCGGCCCAGGCTGGACAATGCGGGTGCCAACTATGGGTAGACACCCGAAGGCGCAATGCACTCTGGGACACGCAAACGTTTGCCATCCTCCATAGTCACCCCAGACTGTTGGCAGTACAGGCTATGTTCGCCGGCACGAGATGTGTCCTGATCTCAGGCCATGCCCGTACGGCGGTCTCCACCCCAGCTGAAATTCAAACGTGGTGGGAGCAGCTCCGCAAGGTGCTCAGGCGCCTACCTCGAGGCAGCATCCCCCTCCTTTGTTTAGATGCCAATGCACGGTGGACGGCCAGCGCGCCGGCCAATGACAATGCTATGCACATGGAAGCGCTTCTTAGCGAGGCGGCGCTTGCCAGCTCTGGCGCCATAGACTGTCATGGTCGCCCTGTCTTCACGTGGACTTCTCCGCAAGGACAAAAAGCCTGTCTTGACTATGTGCTCTTTCCACAAGAATGGAAGCCAGTGGTACGCAACCAGGGCATTCTGCCCATAGTGGACGAGCACGCAGGCTTCGACCATGAGCCACTCCTCGTCACACTCGATGTGGTCTTGCCGGCGCATGCCGTTGCCAAAACGCACCGCCTGGATATTGAGCTCATGCACTCACCGGCCGGCAAGCAATGCATAGCTGAGATTTTTCATTCAGCCCCAAGGCCGGCCTGGACTGTAGGGGTGGATGAACATTTGGATAGGCTCAATGCCCACTTTCAAGAAGCGTTGCACAGATGTTTTCCCAAGTCGCCGCAAGCCCCCCGCAGCCCTATCATTTCCAGTCACGTGGGCCCTCTTGGCATGCAAGCGCCGGTTACGACGGATCCACCGTGACCGACGCGCAGCCCGTACAGCGACGCTGTTGAAGCACTGCTTTAGAGCCTGGAAGGATTCTTCTGACACGGTCAGAGCTCAGCTGCAGGCTAGCGCTCATTGCCATGCGCAGTTCCGCCACCTTGCCGAGGATGCGCGTTACTGCCTGCACATCCGCAAGCTTACCGGAAGACTCAAGCGCGCCACCCGGCAGGATGAAGCAAACTTCACGCGTCGTGTCTTCACAGAAGCGGGATCAGGCGGGCCGGCACGCATGGCCCATCTCATTCGAGCAGTTTTAAAGACAGGCCGAAAATACAGGGCCCCGAGACTGGCTATTACACTCCAGCAAGGGGATGCGCTAGACACCGACAGGTGCTCAGTCCTGCGCAAGCTCGGCCAGCATTTTGCCCAGGCGGAACAGGCCACTTCGGTTCCATTTGCCAGCATCACTGAGGAGGCCGACCTGGAACTGGCATTTCAGCTTGAGGCCAGCCAGCTCCCAACTCCAGTCGACTTGACGCGGGGGTTTGCAGCGCTCAAGACACGACGTGCACCCGGACTGTCGGGTCTCCCAGGAGACTTCTACCACGCTGCGCCGGCCCTTGCGGCGGCCACTCATTATCCGGTCCTTCTCAAAGCAGCAGCACGAGGGAGAGCCCCGCTCCTCTGGGCGGGATCACATTCCATCCCGCTTCCTAAACCCAATAAGTGCCCGACAGAACCGGCGGGTTACCGCGCAATCGCTTTACTGGAAAGCGCAGCCAAAGCGGCCGGAAAGGCCATGCGACAGAGCCTACTACGTGGCCTCGAAAGGGTAATCCAGCCCGGAACAGCTGGAGCCCGAAAGGAGGTCCCGTTGGAAATCCCCGCGCTAACGGGTCAGGCGTACTTAGATTCGCTCCGGGCAAGAGGCCGATCCGGGGCGCTTTTGTACGTTGACGGGATCAGCGCGTTCTACGCGACGAACCGTCGCATACTCTGCCAGGGAGACGACAGGGAACGCATCGAGTGGATCAACTCGCTGCCTATAGAGGCCTCCGTCAGACAAGCCTACCACGACATTACTGGAGGCCAGTCAGCCTTGCAGAGAGCAGAAATCGAGCAATGCGTGCAGCAACTGGTGCAGGCGCATTTCGCATGCACCTGGTTCACGACGTTACCGGAGGATACGGCCATCTTCAAGACAGAAGCCGGGACAGTACCAGGTGCACCTCTGGCGGACCTGCTTTTCCAACTTGTGATAGCAGCCAGCTTTGAGTGCCTATGCAGTTGTCTTAGGAATGAAGGCCTCCTGGCCAACGTTGCTTCGCAAGAGGCTAGTCTGATGACGTGGATGGACGACTTTGCCGTTCCGGTGGAAGCTGATTCAGCTCCGGAACTGCCTCAACGCCTGGCGAGAACGGCGAGCCTCACGGCTCAGGCACTGAGCACCTCAGGTATTTCCATGAATTTTGCACCAGGCAAGTCAGAAGCAATCCTGATTGTTCAGGGCAAAGGGTCTCGCCGGGTCATGGAAGATGTATTTGTTCATGGCCAGGGCACCCTGGACGTGTCCCTCCCTACGGGCGGACGAGCTCAGCTAGTCTGCACGGATAAGTACATACACCTGGGCAACTGTCGTAATCCAGACTGCAATGCGGTGCCCGACTTGCAGCGCCGGCAAGCCGCCACACACCACGTATGCGTCAAGGTATGCAGCCGACTACTGACCAATCCGGTCCTCACGAGACCGGAGAAGAGGCATTTTTTCTTCACTTTGGTCATGACGCGCTTCCTACACGGCCTGGCTACCTGGGCTATGCCCACACGCAAAGAACAGGATACCTACAGGGCAGCGTACATGGGCTTTCTCAGGCGTGCTGTTTGCCCGATGCTTGGTTACAGGTGTTGGCGTATGTCAGATGATCATGTGTGCCGTTCTACATGCCCTCCTTCCGGAGGAAGCCCTTCATATTGGACGGCTGCGGCTTTTGTCGCAGATCCAGCACCAAGGAACGCCATTCCTGCGTCAACTGCTGTTGACTTCCGGAACTTGGCTTTCACAGGCCAGGCAGGCAGTCGCGTGGCTGCTCGCGCTTCAGCTCGACCAAGATCTGGCGCAATGGGCCAAGCAAGGGACAGGTGACGCTCAGCTGTTGCAGTGGCCACTGACGGCAGCAAAAACAAAGCACATACTGAAACTGGCCAGGCAGAAGTGCGTCCAGGCACGGTCCATCATCGAGCCTATGGCCGCCCAAAGAGCCAAGGCCTTGCAACGAGCGGAGGCCAAGGGACTTCTAATTGTTAAAATCAGGTCGGGGCCACTCACCTGTCGTTGTGATCAGTGCGGCCAACTGTGTTCCACCATGTCGGCTCTTGCAGCACATCGGCAAAAACTCCATGGCTACAGGCCGGCCCAGCGCACAGCCATAGGGACAAGTTGCCAGGTGTGTTCTCGTGAATTCTGGGCGACCAGTCGTCTCAGACAACATCTTCGCCAATCGCGGGTCTGCAGTGCCACATATGTTGGTGCCGACCTCGACCCTCAGCCTGACGAGGTCAAGGGCACCAAGTTATACCCTGTCCAGCCCTTGGTTGGACCTCGCCCTTTCTGGGCCACGCTCCGGCCTGCCCCAGAGCAGGATTCCGTTCAGACTCCCTCAATCGCTGAGGCTCCCCTGCTCGATGCCCTACGGGCTATCTCCAAGACTTGCCAGCCTTTTGTCGTAGCTGGATTAGGGCTGCCAATACTGCAGAGGTAGAGTCTGTGAGAGCTCAAGTGCCCATAGATGTGAGCGAGGAGGTTCCGAGCGCGCAGCGTTTTGCGGTGGCTTGGATCCATTTTTGTGTTGCGACTCCCGAGTCGCCATTTTCGGCGAGTGGTCTGACGATAGTACAGTTTCCAGGCAAGCTCATGATTGCTACAGATGAGGTCATGAGTGAGCTGTTGTCGTCTACAACGCTTGCCCTGCTTGCATGAACGAATGCATGGCGCGTCACATGACTCGAGCCAATCCCGAAGAAGAAACCATAAACCTAGAACCTAAACCCCAAAAGATATAGCCCTAAGCCCTAAGACCCTAGAAGCCTAAATGGTGGACCAGGCCCGGGACGATGGACGTCTAGGCCTTTATCGAGCTGGCCGTGAAGCCGGAACATGAACCCTCAGATGTTCGGCTTCGGGTTTAGGGATTAGGGTTTTAGAGCTTAGGGTTTTAGAGTTTAGGGTTTTAGGTTTTAGGGTTTAAGGTGTAGGGTTTAGGGTTTAGGGCTTGGGGTTTAAGGCTTGGGGTTTAGGGTTTGGGGTTTAGGGTTTGGGGGTCTTGGAACCCCTAAGCCCTAAACCCCAAACACTGAACCCTTAAACCCTAAAGCCTACACCCTAAACCATATCCCCGAAATCCTAAGCCCAAACCCTTTAGAAGCATACTGAATAATGACTTGTATTATCCCTGAGGGTTCCCTATTTCAACTGTAGTATATTTCGAAACCCTACACCCTAAACCCTAAACCCTAAACCCTAAACCCTAAACCCTAAACCCTAAACCCTAAACCCTACACCCGAAACCCCAAACTTCCTTGAACCCCAAACCCTAAACCCTAAACCACGCCTCTAAACCCTACACCCCAAACTTTAAACCCTAAACCCTAAACCCTAAACCCTAAACCCTAAACCCTAAACCCCAAACTCTAAACCCTAAACCAACACCGTAGACCCTGAGCACCAGCTCCGGCCTCTCAAGGCATTGGGGGTGCGTTTGTTGATGAGGGGAGGGGGTGTTTGTTATGGGTTTAGGGTTGAGAGGTTTAGGGTTTAGGGTTGAGAGGTTTAGGGTTGAGAGGTTTAGGGTGCAGGATACCCTTTTGCATGAAAAGGCTATTTTCTTTCATGTTCTCGGCTACAGAGACCCTTTTCTAACTCTCAAACTTTAAATAGCCGAAACCCTAACCCTCAACAATGAGAATAGGGTTTGGGGGTATGTTGTACTACGATTATTATTATTCTGATTATTATTCTGATTATTATTATTATATGGAATGCCCAAACCCCCATTCTAATTATTAAGGCCCCTAATATAGAACCCTACTATAGATCCGTTATAGAACCCTTTTATTACTCGGTCTGTGGGTCTTGAAGGAGGGTTTTTCCTTTTGGGGGTATGGTTTAGGGTTTAGAGTTTAGGGGTCAAACCCTTTTGAACATTTTGAAGCCGTCAGCGGCCCGATATTTAGGCTTTGAGCTGAGAGACGTATCCCTGGCGCCTGACCTCTCAACGCCCGATTGCGTTGTTATCAGTAAGAGCAGCCCCAGCAGCAAAAGCTCACAGCACCAGGCGTCATGAATATCGCCCTCACCACCATTGTCGTTGGCCTCCTGCTCATCATCATCGTAACCTCATGAACCCTAAGCTTTCAACACTAAGCCTCAAAGAGCCGAACCCTTACACCGTCCACCCTAGACCCTAAAACCTAAACCCTACACCCTAAGGATGTTGGGGCCTCGGGGTACCCAAAGAACCTCCAAGTGGAAGTGTCACGGAATCAGCCCTGAATAGCGGTATCAGCAGGGTGTTGGGTTTTGGAGTTAGGGCCAGTTAGGGGTCAGACTAACCAGATATCGTAGTATTCCCTTTTTTCTCTAGGACCTACATAGTTGAAGAGTCATATACCTCCAAACCCTGCTCTATCCATTGGCTCCAGCACACAAAGCCCGTTTCAAACCCCGATAACCCGATAAACTCGCTTGACACTATTAAGAACACTCTTCGGGACCTTAAATACCCTAAACCCTAAACCCTACCCCAGCCCCAAAGAACCTGCCTCCCTAGAATTCCTTATTCTGATATCTTGATAGACGTCCATAGAAAAGCAGGTTGTTTAGGATCCAGGTACCCTAAACCCTAAACCCTAAGCCCTAAACCTTAAGCCCGAAGCCCTAGACCCAAAGCCCTAAACCCTAAGCCCTGAACCCTAAACCCTGAACCCTAAACCCCAAACCCAATGGCCCCAGGCCCAATTAGTTGGTTGGAGCTGTGCATCTGCCGGGTTTGTGGTATGGGTTTTGGGGTTCAGGGTTTAGGGGTTTAGTGTTTAGGGTTTAGGGTCCAGGGTTTAGGGTTTGGGTTTTGGGGTGGGGTTTAAGGTTTAGGGTTTAGGGTTTGGGGGTGTGTGTTCGGAGTAGCACTCAGGTAAGGGTGCATGAGAACACTGGTCGGCTGCATTTGCATTCAAGGGGCTGAAGGCCATACGCCATGTCGGCATCGACGCCTCCCTTTGGCTCTTCGGCCATGAGCTGCACCGTTTCTGGTGCCTTGGTGTGCTTCGATGTGTGCTTGGTGAGCGGGCGAGCTGCAGTCATCTCCTGCACGGAGAGCGAGAGGCTGCAAGACATGCAGGTGCACATTGCCGGGGTTCTGGAGCTAGGTAGAGACGACGAGACTCCGCTGTTGCAGTTCTTCAAGCAGGCAGACTCAGAGAAGGAACCCCTGGACCAGAGTACCCGTGCCGCAGACATTGTTGGTTGTACAGTACATGTCGTGTTGCAAGAACATCCTGACTGGTATGTGCAGAAGTGTTTTTCGAGACGTAGCACGGCCCAGTTGAATTGGGATGTGGACGAGGAGAGGACAGAAAGGTTGTCGTTGCTTCCGGATGGCCAGTTCACGTACGAGATGCGCAGACTCGCATGGGATGAGGACGTCGGGCGACTGGCTGTCAAGGAAGATATACTTCATGGCACAGGGAGATGGAGATGTGTGCTGCAGGTTGGTATGCCGGGCGCTTTGCCCGAAGAGGTCTTGCTTTTGGACGGCAGTGCAAACTGGCTGTCGCCTGGACGGGGTGGGCGCCTAGCCTCCCAACGCATCCGACGGGCCCTTCCGAAAGTGGCCCTGAAAGAATACGAGATTTCGCTGCTGCTCACTTGACAAGCATCTTGTCACGGAGCAGCTTTGTAGTTCTTTGCAGAACGTTTCCTTGAAAGCACTCGCGCCACCGATGATGCAATGTGTACAACTGCACAACCCAAACCCTCAAACTGAGTTGCGAGTGCCTTCTTCATTCCGAAAGATGTGCTCTCAGCATGGCTTCCCCCTTGAAGGCGACAGAAGCAAGCTGAGACCGAAATCGTAAACCGGCTTAGGAATTGGGGGTTCCCAACCCCGAGCCCCTAAACCCTAAACCCTAAACCCTAAGGCCCCGAACCTCGAGCCCGAGATTCAAAATCCCGAAAGCCACCGACCCTAAACCCTAAACCCTAAACCCTAAACCCTAAACCGCCCCGCTTTGCAATGCAGAAATCGAGGGCAGCCTGCAGTTGCTACAGCCCGGAAGCTCAAAAGAGCGCTGCTCTGCTTCCGGTTTAGGGTTTAGGGTTTAGGGTTTAGGGTTTAGGGGTTGGGGGTTTGGGGTTAGGGGTTAAGGGGCTTAGGGTTGTCGGGGCAATTGGACTGTTCTAGAAGGGTCTTATTATACGGCTCTGGAAGCCCTATATCTTTAAGCCTTGTTTCACCTTCGTCACAAGACTGTACCCTAAACCCCGAACCCTTGCAACCCTAAACCCTTAAACCCTAGAAGCCCTAAAAGCCCTAAACGCCTAAACCCTAAACCCTGAAGCCCTAAAACCCTAAACCCTAAACCTTCAAGCAGAGCCCGTTCTGGGTCCCTTGAAGGCTTTCCTGGAGGGATCTACACCGGTTCTGCGGATTTTCGGGTTTGGACTTCAGAGAATAGGGTTTAGGAGGGTATAGGGCTTTAGGGAACTCCCTTCAAAATATCTAGTTTACCGACCTCCGTGTGTAGTCAAGTTCATCCACAGTGCGCGGTTTGGCTTTCGACGGGTGATGTTGCTTTGCAGACTTTCAGGTGTAGTAGAGCCGTAAAAAATCTAGAAGAGCGTGACTAAGCCCATCCAAAGTTCCAAACACTGAGGGACGTCTGCACAGACAGGAAAGTCTAAATGACCAGACCCAAAATGTCAAAACCAAGCCAGAAACAGTATTGTAGGGGCCTAAATAATTTATTTCCTATACTATTTTGGGGTTCCTCATTATCATTATAGTATAAATATACCCCCAAACCCTATTCTAATTATTAAGGCCCCTACATTAAACCCCGCAAGCCCTTGAGCCTGACACCTTCAAGCCCTTTTCAAACCCTCATACAGGGTCTAGAGTTTAGGGTTTAAGTTTTAGGGTCTAGGGTTTAGGATTCAAGTCGTTCTCAAACCCTCATACAACCCTTATAAAGCCCTTACAAGACCCACTCCAGCACTCGAGAGAACCAGAAACCCTAAACTCGAAAACCCCGCTTGCAGTACAAGCCAGCCTTTGTAGAGCTCTTAGATGAAGTGATCTTGCAGGCCGCATTTGGAAAGCTTCTAGTCGCAGTCAAAGTCCGTACAAAAACCTCGAAACCCAAAACTCAGAGCCTATATTGAACCCTGCACAGTACCTTGAAAACCCACCCTGAAGCCCTAAACCCTAGACCCCCAAACCCTAAACCGTAATCCCAAAGCCCCAACGCCAAGTGCAGGAGTGACGAAGGGAATAGCCCGAGATGAAATTCTTTTCCGGCACGAAGACTCCACGCTCCTATCAGGCAGCGCGGGAAGGGACCCTAAGCCCTAACACCCCCAAACCCTCAACCCTAAACCCCAAACCCTCAACCCTCAACCCTAAACCCTCAACCCTAAACCCGAAACCCCAAACCCTAAGCCCTAAAACCAAAACCCCAAAACACAAACCCTAAACCCTAAACCCAAAACCCTAAGCCCTAAACCCTAAGACCTAAACCCTAAACCCTAAACCCTGAACCCTGAACCCTAAACCCTAAACCCTAAACCTGAACCCAGAAGCCTCCAAAAAGCCTAAAAATCTTAAACCCTCAAGCCCCCCAAGCCCTATATCAACCCTAGACCCCAAACCCTAAATCAATCCTAAACCCCTGAGCCGCAAACCCTAGATCAATCCTAAACCCTAAGCCGAACATCCTTACACCGATCCTAAACCCTAGGCCGCAAATCCTTAAATCAATTCGAAACCCTAGGCCGCAAATCCTTAGAACACTGCTATACCCTAAACCCTAAAAGCCTAAACCCTAAACCCCTAAATTCATTCTAAATCTTATGCTGCAAATCCCTAATCTAAGCCCTAAACCCTAAACCCCTAACCCTAAACCCCAAACCCTAAACCTAGAAATCTGCCTTTGCAAGGC
>CAJNDV010033439.1:13167-31949 GCA_905221635.1 Symbiodinium sp. CCMP2456 | reverse complement strand
AGGGTTTAGGGTTTAGCATTTAAAGTCTGCACTCAGCAGGGCACCAGAAGTCTCGTACCCAGGCCTCGCATAAAGTCTACCTAAACCCTCAAAATAAGCAATCATGGCCCGCCACCTATAAAAGGCTATGCTTCTAGGTACTTTTAGGGCCCAGGTATACGACATGAAATCATATTTGGGTATCGTATATGGGGCCTCAATACTCGAAGTAGGGATTCGTGGTATATTGTTGTCATAAAATTACGTAGAGAGACTAGAAACTATAAGGGGATGTCATTACTATTAGAGTTTAGGGTTTCGGTTTTAAGGTTAGGGTTTAGTACCATTGAAGTTTAAGGTTGGGGGTTTTAGGGTTTAGGGCTTAGGGTTAGGGTTTAGGGTTTAAGGTTGGGGGTTTTAAGGTTTAGGGTTTAAGGTTAGGGTTTAGTACCATTAGGTTTTAAGGTTAGGGGTTTTAGGGTTTAGGTTTAGGGTTAGGGGTTTTAGGGTTTAGGGTTTTTAGGGTTTAGGGTTAGGTTTTGGGGAATGCAACTCCGGCAAGTCCTGTACGTACCCTCGAAACTCCTGGCAGGGCTCGAAATCGCAGTATCTTGAACTTTCAGATTTGAATTTTGGACTTTGGGTTCATAGACCCTTCAAACAGGGGCAAATACAACAAGACGTCCCACACCATGCAACCTCATCGAATTCGTCACCCTGATCTATCGGATTCTACCACCAAAGCAGAACCGATACTTGGCAAGTGACCGCCATTTCTGGCAGCAGCCAGCATGCGTCTCGCTCGTGCCTAAGGCAGTGCTGGACTAGAAACTTCATGCTCTTCCATGAGGGAATGGGGTGTTCCAAACCGCCAACACCTCACATGGCTGATATTGTTATTGACATCAGTTGTAGTTGACTTCGTCATCGCCTCCATCATCGTGAGTACGAACTGCTTTGCAATCGCCATGGTCGTTATCATGAAGGCGAAAAACTAACACGCACTGACGACTTCACCGTCATCGTCAATCGTCTCTCATCCTCAACAGTGCCCTGCAGCCCGTGAAGATCTGAAGTACAATCCCCCAAAAAAACACCTCAAGTCCTATCTCGAGGTTCAGAACCCGAGAAACACTCAAGCCTCAAAGCCCCAAACCATACAGACCCTAAACCCTCAACCAAAACCCCAAACCCCGAACCTTTAGACCTAAATCTTAGAAGCCCGAAACCAGCCGATAGAAAACCTCGCCCTCAACCTGGAGCCCTAGAAGTCCTAGAGCCCTAAACTCCTGAACCTGGAATCCTGGCAGCCTCATGTCACAACTTCGCCAAGACCCTAAACCCTAAACCCCACACCCTCACCCCTAAAGCCTAGACCCTAAACCCTAAACCAAAAATCCCTAAACCCCAAACCCTAAACCCTAAACCCTGTTCGCCTAAACCCTAAATCCTAACCCTAAACCCTGTTCGCCTAAACCCTAAATCCTGTTCGAACCGAAGCCCCAAAGCCGTAGAGCCCTCCGCAGCTACCAGGTTTAGGGGCTGAATCTGTGACGGGGATCCAAAGTCTTGGAATGAACAGGGCTGCCTTGTTGGTGTTGAGTCGATTTGTGGGTCTAGGGCTCTTAGGTGTTGTGTAGTTTGTGAGGAAATCAACGAAGGAAAGGGCCCAGTAGAAGATCTAGGTGAACCTTAAACTCTGGACCCCCGTATGTTTGTCGGGTTTTTGGGGTCAGGGTCTGGGGTTTAGGGTTTAGGATCCCTAAACCCAAAACCCCCCAGCCCTAAACCCTAGGATGGCTTTGGATGTGCGGTTTCGACAGCCGGACGACCCGAAGCTCTCCACCCCTAAAGCCCTACAGCCCTAACCCGAGAACTCCTGAAGCCCCAAAATAAGAATAAAGATATTTGGGAGTTTCCAAAAATTAGGGTACCTTATTTTGGGGTCCTTATAACAAGGGTCCTTCTATTTAGGGTACTATATTAGGGTCCCCTATTTTCGGAAACTCGCGTTTATGATAATGCTCATGGGAATCAAACCAACACTAGTAATTATGCGGGTTAGAAGTTTGGGGCTTGGGTCTTCGGTGCAGGTGGTGCCACCTTTTTTTTTTGTGCCAAGGTGCCTGTAAGTTTCTCAACAGAGGCTAAGATTGGTCGCGTCTTCGAAGAAGTATCGCGAATCTGCCCCGACCACGTAACTACTCTTGTCTCCAACCTCACCAATCTGGATCACGTCTGGTACTTGGCCACTCTTTGGCTCTAACGTCAACCCTTCCAAACAGACGCCATTATCATTGACGTTGGAAATTAGGGCTCCGTGGCTGAGGGCCCACCGTCATGAGCCTGTCTTGCCACTCTGCATCGAGGAGGCCTGCATAATCTGACATCCATTTGTTCCACAGGCCCGCCAAGGCATCCTCATCGACATCTTTATATTGCGGAACCAGGCTCGTCCCCTCATGGGCGGCAGCGGCATTCCTCATCGACTTCGCACCGCACTGATGGCACGTCGTATCTTGCACGGATGCCCGTTCTTACACGAGAAAGAAACATCCTCAAGCCGCCGCAACTTGGCGTGCTTCCTCCCCAAAGGTTAAAGGCTAAATCTTAAAACCCTGCGACCTATGCCCTAAACCCTAAACTGTAGGTCCTAAGCACTACACCCTAAACCCGGAAGCCCTCGAATCCTACCGCTCCGGGCGGCCCTGCGTGAACCTCCGCACTTCTCCTCCGCTCCTCGCGGAGCGAGGTTTGTTGGGCCTGAGAGAGGGTGTTGGGGTTTAGGGGGTTTAGGGTTTAGGGCTTAGGGTTCGAGTTTAATCCACCATTTGAAAGGGTTCGTATAGGTTTCGCAAGGCCCTCTCCATAAGTGTAAGTGTAAGCAGGGTTTCACAGGTTTCTTAAAGGAATCCTACTTATAGGGTTGTGGTTGCTTTTTAAACTGTTATAGGTATTATAAGTGTGTTGGGGTTCTTTAATAGGTTTTCAGAGGGCTTTGCAGGTGTTCGGTTGGTTGTTTCCAGTAAGAGATTTCATAGGCTTTTGTGGATGGTAGGTTGTTTCTTGTTGCGAACAGGGTCTCACAGGGTTCTAGCAGCTAGATTCTAGCTGGGTCTCATAGGGTCTTACAGGTTTTGTGGAATTTGCACGGTTCTTATATTTCGGTTTTCCACCGTGATTTTTCTGAGGTGCTTATTGGGCTCCTGAACCCGAAACCCCAAACCCCAAACCCTAAACAGGGGTCTTTTTTGCAACGGGGGGCCCTTCTCTACTTTCGCCTACAGACCAACCTCCACAATAACCCTAAACCCTAAACCCTAAACCCTAAACCCTAAACCCTAACCCCTCTATGCAGAACCCCGATGCCCCAGGGAGCCCAGAGTGAACAGCCCAAATGTAGGGGCCTCAATACTTGGAATAGGGTTTTAAGCGGCTAGTTAACGCCTATAAGCCACAATATAGGGGCCTTAATAATTAGAATAGGGTTTTGGGGCGCATTATATAGTTATAATAAGGACCCCCCGATGTAGTATTGGTAGTTATTTAGGCCCTTTACCTGAACCCCCAAGCTCTACGATCCCCATTGAAACGGGAGCAATAATACACAAGGAACAACTCGCAGAATTCAAACCATCCCCACCAGGTTTCTTCTAATTTCAACATGAACAGCATCAACGCCGAAGCGCCTTCACCTAGACCATGAACTCTTCACCTACAGGTCCGAAGCTTTACGTGTCTTGCCTTGCGCTTCGTAGCACCGCACAGAGCTAACACGTAGAATGAGGTAAACGTGAGTACGCAAATTAACGAAAACGAGTATGTGACGATGTCTGCATGCATCTGTGTCTGTGTCTGTGTCTGTGTGTGTGTGTGTGTGTTTGTGTGCGAGCTTTCTTTTGTTATGGACCCGGCGTACCTTTCTGTTTATATATATATATATATATCTCTATCTACATATATAATAGATAGATAGATAGATAGATAGATAGATAGATAGTTATACACATACAAATAACCAAGCCATTTCAAAACTTCAATAACAAAGCTCCCAAAAGCCAGTTTCTCGCAGGAGACTCTGCCCAACAGAACACTCCATCTGGCAGAAGACCCTGCCGAATCTACGATCGGCAGAGAGTTCTAACATACCATCATAGTATACCCATATTATATATAAACAGCTGTTGGCACAATATGTACGTACATATACTATCATTACCTACATACATACATACAGACAGACAGACAGACAGACATACTCACATACATACATGCATGCATAGATAAATACATGCATACATGAACACATACATACACACATACATGCATACATACATACATACATACATACATACATACATACAGACATGCATATCCACATACATATCTACACACATACAGAAGTGCACATCTACATACATATCTACATAGATATCTACACATATACATACACGCATGCATGCATGCATGCATGCATGCATACATACATACGTACATACTTACATGCATACATGCACACATGCATACCATACCATACCATACCATACCAGACCAGACCATACCACACACGTACATGCATGCCTGTGTATGTACGGTATGTAGGCGTATGTGTGTGTGTATACATATATATATATATATATACATATATATATATATACACATATATATATATATATATTACACACTTGTGGATGCGATCACCAGCAGCATCTGAGACCTATTGAGCCTATGCCCGAAACCCTCTTGAAAACGGCTGATGTTGACGGCTAAGCTCAGCACCATGACCGCCGACATGCTCTCTTCCAGCTCGTCACTGTAGTCCTCCAAACGGCGCCTCAAGTCGACACGGTTTAGGGTTTAGGGTTTAGGGTTTTGGGTTTTGGTTTAGGGTTTAGGGTTGTAGCAGTGGCTCGTCGCACTAATCACTCCACACACCCGGAACCCAAAAGCCCGCAAAAGCCACTTGAGCTTTGCCAGGTTCATTCGGGCTCTACATAAAACCCCAGCAGCAGTATCGGTATGTATTGGCAATTATTCAGCCTTCAAGTTTAAACCTCAGAGTTCAAAGCTTAGTGGCCTTTTCTGCTCAAGGTTACTGTCGCATAGATTTGGGTGTGCGGCATGTCTATGAAATGATGGGGAGAACCTTACACAGCAATGGTATATTTAGCGCCCGCCCTACAACACCCTGTAACACCTTACAGAACCCCATAAACCCTACAAAAAAGCTATTACACAAAAACTTCATTACAAACCTTAATAAAACCCCCTACGAAAGCCCGTAAAAAAAAAAAAAAAAACTTACAAACCCGACGAAACCCTTGGCAGCCTCATCTCGGATAGTTGGCGATGGCTCGCGCGCTGTCGCGCCTCTCGTTGCAAAGCTTCGGAGGTTGGGCTTTAGGATTCGTAGGCCTCATAGGCCTTTCAGGGATTCTTTAAGGGCTCCTTTCAAGGATTCTAGAGGAGTGTGGGATTCGCGAGCCTTTAGGGGATTCTATAACGGATCCGCTGGAAGGATTCTAAAGGTGTTTGGCCCGAAACCCTAAACCCTGTTAGGGTCTAGAACTGCAGTCGGCTTCATGATCTATGCTCTAAACCCTAAACACTACCTGGACCCCAAATAACTTTATATAAGTCCCTAAAAAGGTAGGTTATTAGGGGTTAACCTGGACCCAAAATAACTTTATATAAGTCCCTAGAAAGGTAGGTTATTAGGGGTTAAGGTAAACCCTATGCTCCAGATTTAGGAATACGGCTGATGGCTCCAGGGGCTTGGACTTCAGCCTTGCTGTGCAAGGATGAGGGTTTAGGGTTTAGGGTTCAGGGTTTAGGATTTTAGGATTTAGGGTTTAGGATGTAGGGTTTAGGGTTTAGGATTTAGGGTTTAGGGTTTAGGATTTAGGGCTTATAGGGTTTCAGCGTAAGCATTGAACAAAGACTCATGTTAGAACCTGACTGACCAACCCCGCCTGCTTAGACGGGGCCGGCTTGGCCTGGGTTTGCAGTTGGCTTGACTCTCAATTGACTCCACAAAAATCAAAGTCAAAATTAGATTAGAGCCCCGGATTAGAATAGGATCGTCACCGGAGTGCTAAAAAGCCAACCCCTGATAGACCTGATTGAACCTGTGTGTTCGTTTTGGCTCGGGCAGGCTTGAAAGGAAGCTTTGCTGTGGCCCAAACCGAAGCCGTCCAGAAAACGAGGAAGGGCTCAAGGGGGTTTAGGTTTGAGGGTTTAGGTTTTTTTTTGGGGGGGTTTAGGGTTTAGGGTTTAAGGTTGAGGGTTTAGGCCTTAGGGAGGGTTGAGGGGGCCTCTTAGCAGAACCGCTTTTGGAAGTTCTGCCAGGCTATGGCCCCTTCCCTGGGGAGCTCCCACCAGGCAGAGCAGGAATCCGGGGGGCCCGAGGCCCGATTGGCCCCGCCCGAGCCGTGTACATACCATATGCATAAATTCTCTAGATTAGGGTCCCCTTTTCAGGGTCCTTTTGTAAGGGTGCGGTACTATATCAAGAGATGACCCGAATTTAGCGAACTACCCAAACTGTCAAACTTAAGAACAAGATCCTTAACACGAACCCAGAAACGGGCCTCGGCGCGACGACACGCCTCTTCTCGCATGTCAAGCTCCCTGGCACGCATCTTCTTGTTTGCTCTGTCAAGGGCCTCGGGGGTTCAGCGTTTGCGGGTTGAGGGCTTTGGGTTTTGGGGTTCCTTTCAGGGACACTACAAGGCTCTATGACGGCGAGGGGCTTGCGGAGTCAGGGTATGTGGCCACAACTCCCAAAAGGGATTTCTAGCTTGTGGATCCTATGGTTGGGGTCCTGGCTATGCCCTTTCGCCGCCGCGCTGCTCCTCCAGTTTCGCACCTAGAGACATAAGGTCTCTGCACGGCCGCTCGAGGGTTCTATCAAGGCTTTTCTTTCACGGCTCTTTCAAAAAATTCTGTGATTTTGTTCACCCTTACAGAGTCTACTAGACGAAGCTTGAGAAGCATGTTCAAGAATAGCCCGTTTCTTCTCTCCCGAACTTCGAGCTCGCTGTCTCCCACTAAACCCAGCCCATGGAGCTTTAGAGCGGGTTTAGGGTTTAGGGTTTCGGGTTACCCTGCTCCCAAAACCCTAAACCCCTAAACCCTAAACCCGCAAGAAGAAAGCGAACCTCTTCTCTAAAACCCTTTAACTGCTTGCTGATGTGTCGCCTCTCTCGATCTTCGAGGTGGCGTCGAGCTTCCTCCACCTTCACTGAACAGGGGAGTTGAACTCAGGATTTGGGGGTTTTCGGATTTAGGGTGCAGTGTGTAATCTAGGGGCCTAAATAACTACCAATAATTAAGGCCCTTACAGTCGGGGTTTTATGTTTCCTTCGGGGCCCCCGAGATCCTCAAGCATATCTTTGATTGCCTTCTCATCATGGAGGGCTTCCTATCAAAGTCCATCCGTTCTTGTTGCCGTGGCGTAATGCCAAGGGATCCGGCATCTAGGGCAATGCCTGCCGGTCACGCGGTCGCCTTCCTTCTGGCTTTTGAGCCAGCAGCTGGCGGGGTGCGATGCCACGTGGATTTCCTCCAGAGTCCGCGCGAGGTCTTCCACCAGCAGTTTCATGAGGAGCATATACAGGAAATAGCAGGATGGCAAAGGGTCCTGTACCCGCTCTCCACGATCGAGCAGTACGCTGGCTGCATCCCATGCACTGGACGCAAAACGTCGTCGACAAACGACTTCGATCAATGAAGATCTCACAGGTTCGAAACGGCTTTCCATTGCTTGAGGAAGCCGGAAAGGAACCCCCGCTAAAGTAGATTTCTTAGGGTCCGGGTAATGCCGAATTGAATCCAAAACCCTAGGCCCTAAATCCTAAACTCTACAATAATCCCTAAACCCTAAACCCTAAATCCCAAACCCTAAACCCTAAATCACTCAAATCCCAAACCCTGAACCCCCTCAAATCCCAAACCCTAAACCCTAGATCCCAAGCCCTAAACCCTAAACCCTCAATCCCAAACCCTAAACCATAAATCCCTAAACCCTAAAACCTTAAAACCCCAAACCCTAAAACCTAAACCCTCACCCCTAAAACCCTAAACCCTAAAACCCTAAAACCCAAAACCCTAAAACCTAAACCCTCACCTCTAAAACCCTAGAATCCCTAAACCCTCACCCCTAAAACCATAAAGTCCCTAAAATCCCTAAACCCTGAACCCCTAAATCCTAAACCGTAAAGACCCTAAACGGCACGACCCAGAGCCTCTGCCCAAGCTTCTGCGAAGTCCTTGGCTTAGCAAAAGGGAAGGGGGAGGGACTTTGTTTGTTTTAAGGTTTAGGGATTTCAGGGTTTAGGGTTTAGGGATTACGGTTTAGGATTTTAGGGTTTAGGGTTTTTGGGTTTTGTTTGTTGTAAGGTTTAGGGCTTTAGGGTTTTAGGGTTTGTTTACATAAGGTTAGGGGTTTTAGGGTTTAGGGGTTTAGGGCTTCAGGTTTTGAGGGTAGTGGATTTCTTGCGAACTGATAGGGTGGATATAGGGCTCTGTCGTACAGTACGTGTGGAGTGTGCTGTGGCTTTGGATAGTTGAAGTGCTGTAAGCTTCTATGAGCTCCTCAAGTCACTATTCATCATAGAATATTCGACATGCTAGGCTCAAAACTTTCTCAAGGAATCCAAGAAGGAACACTGCTCTAGTTATGTAGTCCCGTGAATTACGGATGACCCGGCGGCATTTCAGCTCGAATCAGAGTGTCTTCTCTTGTTTACTCTGGGCTTGTGTAGGGTTTACGGTTTAGGGTTTAGGTTCCGGCTAAACATCAGATTTGGCTTTGGGGTGTACCATAGACGGTGACATCATTGTTGATGAGCCAAACCCTAAACCCTAAACCCTAAACCAAAACCTCCTTTAAAGTCCAACCACGACCCCACAGGATCCTTTCTCCAACCCTATGAGACCTTTTGAAACTCCCATATATTACCCTGTTTAGGGTTTAGGGTTTATGTGTCTTATGAATGAACGTAAAAACCCTGTCATACCCTTACAGCGCAAGAAAAAAAAGGTTCTACTACTCCTGATAAAAGCCCAGAAGCCCATCGTGGCACTGAGATCCCGCAGCAGAACGTGGAATGTAAGAACCCGGCCCAAGGACACACAATCAGCTAAATTCCTAAGGTCCTCGCTAAGCCAAGGTCCCAATGTGAACGATAGAAACCCTATCGACTGAAGCACCAAGTCCTCCCAAATCCCAAAGAACGAACCCTCAACCCTAAACCCTGAACCTGTCAACCATGACCACTAAACCATTTGGCAGCTGGGTCTCAACTCTCCTCCACCCATTTTCCGGGCCGCTGGAGAACCTCTGAGTGCGTAGAGAGCTGGGCTTGCGATGTTTAGGTCTCAAGCCTATCCTAAGCCGTAATGTAGGGTCCTCAAGAATTAGAATAGGGTCGTGGGGCCATATTAAGTAACGTCCTCTTACTCCCCAATAAGGGAGAAAATACAATGTCCCAAGGACCTACCTAGTTTCTAACCCTAAATTAGCCTTAAACCCCACTTTGATATGTGGATGTACCAGCCCTCTTCAGCAGCTGCAGAGATGCTGGACGCGAAGATCAGATACATCTTCCAGAGCATGACGAAACTCTTTTGTTAAAGGAAACTACAGGTGGGGAGTTTAGGGTATATAGGGCTTCTATCTATAAGGCTTCTATAAGGTATTAGACCTTCCATAAGGCTCCTAAAACGGTAACTACCCACCTGAAAATGTCCCAGATTTTGGGCAAAAACCCTAAACTACCCTAACCCTTAAACCCTTACCCTTGAGGACCTGGGACACAACAACTTCACCTGTGGAACTATACGATGCATCGGCGGTCTTCTTGCACAGTGGTCATGATTCTGACTGTCGAAATGCCACATGCACTCCGCATCTGCGGAAAACAACCCCTGCGCTATCTGAAAATCGCTGAGGCTGCCTGAACACGGGCTGAAGTACGGAAAAAAGCTACACCGGTAAGACAAAACTTGTTCCTAGGCGTCTGCCAGGGCCTTGGAGTCGTCCAGAGCGGCCACGCCGGGCAGGAGCTTGCCCTCGAGTAGCTCCAAAGAGGCCCCACCGCCGGTGCTGCAGTGGGAGACCTCAGAGCTTCCGAAAATTAGGGGTAGCTGACTTTGGGTTTAGGGTCTAGGGTTTGGGGTTTAGGGTTATTTTGGGGTTTAGGGTTTAGGGGTATTTTGGGTTCCTTATAGTACGGATCCTACTATTTAGGGTAGGATGTTAGGGTCCTCTATCTTCGGAAACCCCCGCCTTGTCCACGGTGTCGTACTTCTTGCAAGCAGTGGCCGTGTCGCCTCCACCGATGACTGAGACGGCACCCTCCTTGGTGACCGCCACGATGGTCTCCATCATCTGCTTCGTCCCCTTCTCAAAGGCCTGCCGTGCACAGACTCAGACGCTATCATGCGACGAAAAGCACCACAGAAACTCTGAAAGCGACATCGTGCAGTTCTCATGATACCGAAGCCTCCATCTCGAACACGCCCATAGGACCGTTCCAAACGATCGTCTTGGATTTCTTGATGGCCTGCCGCATGATGCGATTGAGGGTCGTGGAAGCACAATGCTGCCAATTCCTAACAGTCCTAACCGGGAGCTGCAAGCCAACCCAACACTGGCCTCGTCGTTCATGGCGATGGACTTTGGGCCAATGTCGAGACCCAAGAAGCCCTCGGGAACACCCGTGCTCATGTCGCCCTCCTGGATCTCGCCATCATCTCCGAACTTGGAGGAGCACACGAAGTCCACGGGCAGGATCAGCTCCACACCCTTCTCCTCGGCCTTTTTCCTGATCTCCGGCACCAGCTTGGCACCCTCCTCGTCATAGAGGGAGTTGCCAATGTCCACGCCGGCCTCCTTGATGAAGGTGAACGCCATGCCTCCTCCGATAATCATGATGTCAACCTGGGAGTTCCCGAAATAAGGGGTACCATATTTTTGGGGGTCCTTATGATAAGGATCCTACTCTCTAGGGTACCCCCCACACTAGGGTCCCCCATTTTCCGAAACCCCCCACCTTGTCCAAGAGGTTCATGATCAGCTGGATCTTGTCGGCGACCTTCGCCCCTCCGAGGATGCCGCACACCGGCCTCGTGGGCGCGTCCACCACCTCAACCGGTTCTAGGGTTTAGGGGTTTAGGGGTTTAGGGTTTAGGGTGAGAAGGGCTCGAGACGACTCGGTCTGTTTATGAGCTCCATGGATTTCGAGCTCTAAGAATGGCACTTCCTCGCTTGAACTAGTCTTAGTTGTCCGCGGGATCGTCCTAAGTAATCATACGATCAAGTAAGTCCCATCTCTCAGCTAACACATCATGCGACATTCCGTCTCACCAGCGGAGGTTGGGGCTAACTACAAGCTACACTCACATCTCAGCCGATTGGATGCATCGCCTTGGCGAAGTAGTCGAGCTCCTTGGCCAGGAGGAAGCCAGAGCACTTCACGGGGTAGCCTTCTCCGACCATGGAGCTGTGGGCACGGTGGGCAGTGCCGAAGGCATCGGAGCAGTAGATGTCCGCCAGCTTGGCCAGAGAGGCACGGAACTCCTTCACCTGTTTCTCATCGGCCTTCACCTTGTTGCCATCAGCATCCTTGCCCTTGCCTTCCTCCTCGACATAGTACCGGGAGTTCTCCAGCAGGATCACGGTGCCCGGCTCGGGGTCCGCGCACGCAGCCTCGACCTCCTCGCCAACCACGTCGTTCATCAGCTTCACAGGCCGTCCCAACTTCTCCTCGACCACCTTGGCCACCGGCTTCATGGAAAATTTCTCGTCCTTCAGATGAAAATGAAAATGACAGTGAAGACAGCAGGATGCCAACGTCCTAACTCGTCCTTCAGATCAAAAGAATCAGAAGTCCTTTCAAATAATGAAAATGAAAGGCAGGATACCGTGTAGTATGTTTTCACAGCCTAAACCCTAAACCGCAGAACTTCTCCTTCTGGCCGTTGGGGCGGCCCAAGTGAGAGCAGAGGACCACGGACTTGGCACCGTTGTCGAGGGCATACTTGATGGTGGGCAGGGCCGCATCGATTCGGGCCGTGTTGGTGATGATGTTCGGGTCCTTCTTGTCCTGGGGCACGTTGAAGTCAACGCGGATGAAGACGCGCTGGTCCTTGAGGTCCACTTCGTCGATCTTCAGCTTTGCCAAGGAGTTGCAGGCGACGACGCTCTTGGCCGCCCGAGGCTTGATGCCCTTCTGGCGGGATGCGGAAGATGCGCCTCTCACGGCAGCGACGCTCAAGCCGGCCACGGCCAAGGCGCCCGTGACGCCCTGGGCCGCGCTGCCGGTGCTGGACGTGGATGCCAGGAAGCCTGGGGCCTGCGCAGCCACAGCGACCTCCCTTTGCACTTCGACCTGTCGGCTTGTGGAGCCGGGTGCCAGGAAGGCCAGGCCTCCCAGGGAGGCAGCACCCAGTAGGCCGCCTGCAAGGACACCCGAGGAGCGAGCCATGGTGGTTTGAAGAAGGGCTTTAAAGGAGCGATATCGGGGACTTGCTTAAAAGGCTCCGGTGACGGTCGCCGACACGGTGGATGCAGCAAGGTCTTTATGGTGGCCCAACTTCCATTTTGCCATTGCAAACATCTGCAGAACAAACGATCACCATTTCCGAAGCCCTCATTTACAAACCTTGGACTAAACCCTTGTGCCTTATCGAATAGTCACCATGAAACTTTAATAAGGCCTGATACAAAACCGTCATAAGCAAAAAAATCGACTATAACCTCAAGAGATGATCATCAAACCCCCTCAACATACGTACTGGGAGACCGGACCAGCCATCACTGGGACGCGGTCGTAGAGGCCTCGGAAACGATTCCGACACGTTGTGACTCTTGCAATCTTCCCGGTTTTCTACGTTAGCTTACCGGTTCTGACATGAGGTACTCTATATAATATAGTATAGGGGCCTGAATAATTACAATAGGGTCTTGAGGCCCGTTATACTATGATTACAATAAGGAACCCCCCCAAAATAGTCTAGGTAATTCATAGGCCCACATTACTCATTACTAGATTACCGTGTAGAGGCAAGTGGCTCTTCCTACAACTTCCTCTGCGTCAGCCGTGTCAACACTTACTTCAGGAACAGGTTCAGCAACTTCGGGTCTAGTTTGGCGGGTAGGGTTCAGGGTCTAGGCTGAGGCTACGGGCTTCTAAACCCTAAACCCTAAACCACTTGAGGCTAACCCTAAACCCCAAACCCTAAACCGTGCTTAGGATTTAGGGTTTAGGGTTTAGGGCGACCTTACGAGACTAGCTGCAGCAGTCTTGATACAAGCCACAAGCTGTTCTAGGCTTCATTTGCTCCCTAAAACTCTAATCCCTGAGCCCCAGAACCCAAACAGCCTAGCCTAGAGCGTAACCCCAAACCCTCAAGCCCTAAGCCCGCTTCTTTAAGCCTACGTACTTGATCTTTAATTCAGGCAATAAGCCCCAAAGCCCAAAACCCCCCAAAAAACCCTGCAACGGCTGTAAACCTCTACAAAACCATGCCCTAATGAGCTCTTCTAGCATATACAGTATATAAGTCAAAGTGCAGTTCTACAAGGAACAATGGTGTTTGTGCTATGTTCAGACCCCCCCCCCAAAAAAAAAAAAATCCCTTTCCCCTAAGCCTAAAACCGAGCCCCATTTTGAGGGTTTACTGTTTAGGGTTGCTTGCTGTGTCAATGCAGTTGGCATTTCGCTCGCCCTCCAGACAGAGCAAGGTCACCAGCTCACTCCTTTCGGAGATACACCTACTTAGGCCCCCTGGACCCTAAACCCTGAAGTATGGGGTTTAGGATTTCGGGATTAGGACTCTAGGGCTTAAGGCTTTAGGGGTGAAGGTTTGTAGGGCCTAGCATCTAGGAATTAGGGCTTCGGAGGGGTGGGTGGTGGGGTTGGGGGGGTGGGTTACGTATATGTGTGATTATACATATATATATATATACACACATATATATGTATGTATCTATGTGTATATATTCATCTAGATCTAGATCCAGTTCTCGATATGTATATATATATATATATACACACACACACACACTCATATACACATGTTACCCTCAACCTTTAAATCTGAAGCCCTCATTAGCCACCCCAAGCCCTAAAGCCTAAATGCCCCTAAATCCCAAAACCCCTTTACCCTAAACCCTAAACCCTAAGCCCTAAATCCCAAAACCCCTAAAACCCTAAACCCTAAGGCCTAAGCCCTAAACCCCAAACCTTAAACCCTAAATCCCAAACCCCGTAAACTCTAAATCCCAAAACCCCTGAACCGTAAACCCTAAATCCCTAAACCCTAAACCTTAAATCCCAAAACCCTCATTAGCCATAGTCTCGGCCCCCCACGGCCACTGCGATCGGCCGGGTGGCGGAGCAGTTTGAGGAGCCTCACCCATGGCCCGAGCATCCCAAGTTATGATAGTTATTATAGTTATTATACCAAATTCATTAGTAACTCCGTAGTATTATAGGGTTTAGGGTTTGCGATTTAGGGCTTAAGGAATAGGATTTAGAGTGTAGGGTTTAAGGATTAGGATTAGGATATGGGGATCTAGGGTCTATGGGGTTTAGGCTTCAATGTTTCTGCTCTAGCGTTCGGGGGCTTGAACCCTCAAGGCCTAAACCCTACCTTAACCTACCATAATCCACTTTTTTGTTGGTTCTTGGTATAAACCCGAATATGGAAGTCATAGGGACCCCACAAAAAAAGTAGGTTCTGGTAGGTTAAGGTAGGGTGTTGGATGTCAAAGTGGTTGGAAGCCAGTCAGGCTTCTGCGAAGACTAAAAAATCGCGAAAGACATCGTTCCAACCATGTGGGTCTAGCATCTAGGGGAACGCAACACGGTTTACAGAGCAATATAGCATCCTGAATAAAATAGACTTGGGTTTATCCGGGGTGTTGAATCTATACAAGTATACGAAAGAAAGACTATTACGAACTATTCATCATGGCCCCTCAGAAAAACCCTCGAAGACCAAATGCAACAGAAAAACCCTCGAAGACCCAATGCAACCGTGCAAAAGCCTGAGGCCCCTCCCTTGAAGTTTAAGCCTTGCGCAGGCTTGAAACCGAAGCCTTTGAATAGGGTTTAGGGCTTACGGCCATAATATCGCAAAGCCTAGACCCTAAACCCTAAACCGTAAAGTATAAACCCTAAACCCTAAACCCTAAAGTATATGCTATAATGGGGCCTCGGGCTTAGAGTCTGCCAGTGCAGGCTTCGCCTTGCCAAGGGGAGGTAAAACAGCGCGGGGAGGGGGTGCTTTTGGAGCCCACTTTTCTCGCTTTCAAAGCAGACCCCAAGGGTCCAAAGGACGGTTTAGGGTTTAGGGTTTAGGGTCAGGTACTTTGGTTTAGGGTTTAGGGCCAGGTACTTTGGTTTAGGGTTTAGGGTTTAGGGTCAGGTACTTTGGTTTAGGGTTTAGGGTTTAGGGCCAATAATCAGGTACTTAGGTTTCGGACAGTAGTTATGTAGGTTACTCTTTGGGAGAGTGTGTGATTATGAGGTACTTGGACCCTCAAGGAGATGTCGGGCGCTGTCGATCACCAAGAGTCCCACTGCTCACACTGAGGCCGGAAGACCCTAAACCCTAAACCCTAAATCCTAAGCCCTAAACCCCTGCATACTTTGGTTTCCCGAAGAGAGAGAACGTCTGATCAATAAGCCTCCCTCATGCAGGATGCCCGTCTTCAGAATCGTGTTACGTGTGTGCATATAGTATATATATATATATATGTTATATATGTTTAGTTATTTACTGCATTGTGTAAGGGAGAGAGGCATCTTAATTACACCGAGTGGCTCATCTCTGCAGTAAAGCTAGAAGACTTCGGGACACTTAGGCAGTAGACTATAACCCCACTTGAATGATGCTCTGAGTTCCGCCAATACCTCGGTCATGGGCCACTAAAGATACTCTGCCCAACCCTGCAATCCCGAGATGCCCCAACAACTTCCACCCGAAGCCCTGTTCGAAACATCGCGCGCGATCTGTTAGCAAGATCCCTTAACAGGGGACGGCAATTTTCCCCGCTAGTCCTGAAACCGTACAGCAAGGACTGCTAAACATCGAGCTTTGAATCGAGTACCACGGAGCCACACATCCAAGACTCTGAACCCCGTAAGCCATACGTCCAGTGAGACCATCAAGTGTTATGTTTCCTGAGGTTAAACTTCCCTAAACCCCTGAACCCTAAACCCTAAACTTCCCGAAACCCAAACCCCTAAACCCTAAACCCTAAGTTCGCCTTCAAATCGACGCAACCTAAGCTCCAAGCAGCCCTGCGATCCGAACCAGTACACGAGAGCGCGCTGAAGCCACAACAAAAAAACAAAGCCCTGACAACGACAAAAAGCCTTCAAGCCCCAACAGAAAAACAAAACCTTGGCAACAACAAAAAGCCTGCAAGCCCTGACAAACAGCAAAACTCACAACTGCTTTTCTTGCGAGGGAGACGGGTGATGCCTCCGGGACTGTGCTTCTGCCGAGGCTGCCATGGATTTCTCCGAAGCCCTTTCGTTAAACAGTTCTGAACACGCGCACGACCCTGCACAGGCACGACATGTCTTGGTGTAATGCATATGCTGTGGCAATAACACATGCCCTGAAGCTTCTCCTGAAACTTGGGCGTGCCCTTCAAAGCAAAGCCGGATCAGCAACTTTCCCTTCAACAGCGCTTTCAAAACTGCACAGTCGGCTCACAAGTTCATCTTTGCGACCGGTGGCCTGCAAGGGAAATCGCACATCTGCTGCTGTCCACACGACTCGCTCCAAGGCAATGCCGGACTGAAGATCTCAGGTGCTGGCTTTGAGGCCTTTGCTTTTCAATAATTCCTGTGACGTTCCAGCAAGGATCTAAACACACCCTGCCCGACTCCACACAATCACAGCGACCTTGAGCTGCGAGACGGTCTTGTGCGAAAAGTCTTCCTTCGACGGCGCCGTGGCCTGCCAAAAGCGTGTTCCGACTCCACACAACCAATGCCCGGTGACCTTCGTTTTGAAGCGGCTTTTCCTCGACGCAGTGGCCTGCCAAAAGCGGGTCTTGACACAATGACAGCACCGGGTAATGCGGCCTTGGGCTGGGAAGCGGTCGTGTGCGAGCCGTCTTTCTTGGGAAGTGCAGTGGCCTGCCATAAGTGTGTGTTGCAACTCCATACAATCACAGCACCGGGCAATGCGGCCTCGAGCTGCGCGGCGGTCGTGTGCGGCACGTCTTTCTCGGAGAGTGCAGTGTCCTGCCAAAAGCGTGTTCCAACTCCACACAATCACAACACCGGCTGCAATGCGACCTTGAGCTGTGAGGCGTTCGTGTGCGCGTCTTTCTCGGACGGTGCACTGGCCTGCCAAAGTTTGAGTTTTGCTTTGATGGCCGGGAGAAAGCGCTGAAAGAGCATGCTTTGCTTTCACGCCGACGCCGGAGGTTCTTTGCAGGCTTGCTCTTGCGGTTCCTGCGTCCAAGCTCCTCTTCCTCATGCAAGATGTCGCTAAGCAAATCCATGTTCTGCCGACATCTTGCTCGCACGGCAAGGTCCCTGTCTCTTTACCTTTCATCCAGCTCCCGAGGTTCTGGGCCGAAGACTCGCCTGACGACTCCAGCAGCCATCGGGTCCCCCAACTGTTCGCGCATCCGCAGCGCCAACTGCAGATCCTCTTTGTAGATCGTAACATGCTTGCCGTGCTCTGCCAACTCCCCGGTCTGGCGCATGATCTCCTGCATGACGCCCTCCATGACTGTGTGCAAGGCAGCCATTGCCCGAGTGTCGAGTCTCATCGTCTCCAGGAATTCAGCACGTCTCCAATCTGATCTGTCTGCTTCCTGTGCCACGATCGACCTGAAGGTGTCCCGCAGCAGTCTGACAAAAGTATTGGGCCAGATCGACAGCTTGTCGTGGTTTTCATGGAACATGCTCCTGACCTGATCGCGCAAGTCGTTGCCTCTTTTGCCTTTCTTGGGGAGGGTCTTGAGAACGCTTTCGGCATCGCGCGCCGCCCGATCCTGCAAGTGCCCTTGGGCTGCCAACAACTGGCGGGCAACTTTCTGCGGTGCCGCCTGTCAAAAGATCAGTCCGAAACAGCGCTGCTGAAAAGCACCCGTGGCTGAGTGTCAGCCTGGCCAACTGCACCAGCTTCGCTCGCTTGCTCGCGGATCTTCGTCAGGTCCTGACGGCTTGGACAGCTACGCATGTTCGAGGTAAGCGAAGGTTTGGGTTTTGGGGTATGTTGGGGCTACATGTTGTCCTGGCTTGTGGAACAGGCCTTGTTCCTGGTAGCATTGTTCAATGTTATGATTACTGGTACTATGACAAGGAAGAGGACTTAGGCTCTTATAACTACTGTTGAAGATTCCCGAGACTAGCGGCAGTCGTCTCCACGAAACACTTTTTCCACAAAAAATCTATCCGAATCTGTATTTCCCCAGCACCCTATCCGAAACTATATGTCGGGAAAATCCTCTTTGAAACGCGGTGCCTTCACGCAGCTCAATGGAAGTGAGCCCGCTCGACAGGCTTTCATGGAAGTTGCTGCGGGCTCAAATCCGGGGACTCCGCTGAAGCTATTAACAATACCTATCCTAACTTGTGCCTGTCAAAAGATCAGTCCGAAACAGCGCTGCTGAAAAGCACCCGTGGCTGAGTCTCAGCCTGGCCAACTGCACCAGCTTCGCTCGCTTGCTCGCGGATCTTCGTCAGGTCCTGACGGCTTGGACAGCCACGCATGTTCGAGGTAAGGGCCAATAAAACGACAACTAAGCAAAAGCGGCGCAG
>CAJNDV010033438.1:0-35062 GCA_905221635.1 Symbiodinium sp. CCMP2456 | reverse complement strand
TCGGCGTCTCACTGGAAGTTACGAAAAAGGTCACGAAAGCAGCCTCGGCACCCTAGGGGCGCCGTCACCTAAAACATGTTATCACATGTCCCAAGATATATCTTAGCGAACTTGATAAGTAACTTATAACTTCCACTAACTACTAGTAAAAGTTGCTTTACTTGACAATGAGTATGCTAGCTACCTATGTTCTAATAAATAGCAAGAAAAAGTACCTCAACAGAACCGGCTCCGGAACCCGCTCCCGGAACCCGCGCCCGGCACCCGCTCTAGCCGCAACCCGCGCTCCGGAACCTGCTCCGGAAACCCGCTCCGGAACTTGGCCCGTTCCGGAACCCGCTCGAACCCGCTTCCGGAACCCGCTTCGGGAACCCGCTCAGGAACCCGCTCCGGAACTGGCACTTCGGAACCCGCTCCCGAACCTGCTCGGAACCCGCTCCGCAAGGAACTGGCCGCAACCCGCTCCGGAACCCGGGCACACGTTCCGGAACCTGATCCGGAACCTGCTTCTGAACCGGTTGGAACGGGCTCCGGAAGGCCCTCTCCGATCTGGTCCGAAGCTTAAAGGGCTGAAGACCTCAAAGCTAAAGCTGTTGGGGAACAAAGCATAAAAAAGAGACCGTGACTTGAAGCTCCAAGGACCACTTCTTTCGGGATGAGCAGGTCCACGAACCTGGTTCCAGCGAGGTTGCGGTGGCTGCTTTGGTAGAGCATCAATCCCAGCTTTCCTGGCTCAATGATCCGCATGTCGGCGTCCACCTCTATCACGGCGTCGCACATGACTTTCAGGAGGTGGAGCTGCGCACTTCGCACAGACTCCACGGCCCTCGCCTCAGCCTGCGTGTCATGCCGCTATGCGGATCGCGACTCAGACAAGTCTTGAGAGCTTCGCCCAAAAAAAAATGTCTCCGTCCTCTGCCAGGGACAACTCCACCTGGGCCGTGCGAGCACGAGTGGCCTCCTCGTCTGCTTCCACGAGAGCCTCCAAGCAACAAGCTCTTGTCCCCGGCACTAAGGGAGCACAAAAGGGAGAGTCCAGAGCGCCTGTTCAGCGGCAGAGCGACTCAAGGCCGCCAGCTTCGAAGCATCCTTCAGCGGGAGCTCTCTGCAAAAAACAGAATCTCAGCCAGGGCCAACTATAAAAGGCTACAGTACCCTCCTTAAAATCTCGAAAGCTCGGATGAAGCCCGAGAATTCAGCACGCGCCTGAGCCAGCACATCCGCACGCGCGCAGCCTTCAACTGCCTTGGACACCAGCTGGGTGTAGTGCCTTGAGCGACTGGTCGGACGCGAGTTTCACACAGGTCTCTGTTACAAGATCCCTTCTTAGCACTGGCAAAATGGCAAAGCTACGGCAACGCTCAATGGAGGCCTAGCGCCCTGACGACCTTTCGAAACCCTCAGGCGCCGAAGAGAATCGGACCGGAGCTGACGGCTGTCAATACAAGCCGAGATTCCCACAGGCAAGTCTAACAATCACCATTAGCAGCTGCAGCTCGAGTGATGGCGAATCGCTAGGATAGTCATTGGCCACAGTCAAAGCTACAAAGAATGCAGAGTGAAGAATAGTGTTGGCCCAGATCACCAGCGGTGGCATCCTCCAGTACATGCTCAGCTCTTCTCTCCAACCCAAGATCTGACACCGTGCGCAATGCTCTCAAACATACTGCCAAGCTTCTGTAGCACTTCGGAGACAACCGTGACGAAGAACATGTGATTCAACCAGACTTGTTCGTGAAGGCGCCATTCCGAGAGGAACAGGTGTGCCTGGGTAAATTAAATCGGCTCCCTGTTCGAAAGTTGTCTCACAGACCAATGTGCTGCAGGGTCACGGCGAGCATCGAGGCAAACCACAAAGCGAGCAGAAGCCAGAGTCCCAGTCGCGTTCTTCGTGCCTCGTTTTTCGATATGCTTGAAAGACCACATTGACCTATGCTTCGGTGCACTTCACTCTAAGGTGCAGCTGAAGATTCCGGGGGGTTGCAGACCGCCAGGAGAGTGGCCACCACGAGCGGAAGCATGTTAGAGTTCAAGCGCCTCAGCTACTTATCGCCAGACAGCTTCCTTGCAACTTCGTAGAGGCAAAGCGAAACCGAAATGATGCTCTCTCCGAGACCAGGCGCAAGTCGGGAAAGGCCATATCATCACGGAGGACCGAATGCACTACTGTGAGGAAGCAAAAGGGTCCGACAATATACACGAAGCTGGTCCTGACCATGCCCGCATAAACCTCCTGCAGCTCAGCGCATACCATGTCGTCCACCCACGACGGGGATGCATCGCCTCCTTCTGGAACGACGGCTGCAGACTTGCAGAGACCTTTCTGCCGGCTGCTGGCTTCGTACCAATGCCGGATGCTCCCGAGAGGATTGCTAAGCAGAACCTTCAGGATCAGAAACATCTAGCGCTGCTGAAAAGGGCCCCGTAGGACCAAGCCTCTACTGTGAAACATGCCTTCTCATGTCATGCTTTACACATGGGCCATCGAGACCTTTTTCGACGAATGCCTTCCGGATCAGCACAAGGCACGCCAAGCTCACAGCTATCAGCATTAGCCACCATGCAGCACTTGCCCAAACCGCGGACGCTGCTTCGGCACCCTGCATGGCGATGCATCAAGGCTCCAAGGGGAGCTGAACCACCTACAGATCCACCTGTCGCTGTGAACCTCTTACATCTCGGCGCGACGTTCCGCTGGAGCTTCAACATGGCCAAGGGCTCAAGACACACTGTGAATCTTGTTTTGCTCTTAGGCGCCGGACTCTCCAGTGCACTGCTTGATGTTGGACACTCCATGATTCCTATGATAATTACTACGGCATTGATTTCACTGGCCATGCGGCTTGGGATGTCGACTGTACCAGGATAGATTGTTGGATCCCGCATTTGCAACGCATGGTGAAACACCTTCCAGATGCCGCTGCAGAGTCCATCCTGACTCTTGGAAGCGACAGATGCACAACAAATGAAGCATGTAGCTCCAAAAAGCCCGCTGAAGTCAACCTTTTCCTTGCCCAAACCTTCGATAGCCACTGCACTTGTCCTCCAGGCGTCACTCGGCGCTTTGTTCTGAAACTTCTCTGGCCTCGGCGCAGGGCCAAGGCCACTCTTCGAGGCTCTTTTCCCCCCGACCGCGAGCCCGGGCCTTGGCCAGAAACTCGGCTCTCTCCAGGCCTCGATGCGGCGGCGCAAGCGAAGGCTGAAGGCCAAACAAAGGCGGCGGGGTGTTCTTCCGAGATGCAAGCAGCCTGTGATGTCAACGGCATGAGCCTCGGCATGTGTAGCACGAGCTTCCATGATGTCTGATCCTGGGTCCGGGGAGGCTGCCACGAGCACTTGCTTAAGCTCTTTCACCTTGGGATCCACCACGGGCTGACGTCCAGGCAATGTGCATGTGATGCCCTGGGCACCCGACAGGCATTGCTTCCAAGTCAGCCAGGGGCGGCAACTTTGGGCACGCTGGGCCTCCGAAGTTTCTGCCGAAACAGAGCATCCGAAAAACCCTAAAAATAGCTCCATGAGAGCTATCGAGAGCTCATCTTTGGGTTGAGTGTGCCCTTGAAGTCCGGCCTTTCTTGGCTTGGTTCACGACGAAACCGCCGCTGTTCCTGAGTCACACGTCGCAGCCGAATGCGACTGCATGAGGCTACACACACATACACACCGAAGGCTGGCACGAGGAAGGATTGGATATGTTTAGATGCTGAAGGCCCTGCTCCTCCCACTTCCCGCGGCGGCGTCGCGGCTCCGGAGCCTTTCCACGGCCCAAGGTGAGAACATAGGCAGCCGACTCGGAGCATCGCAGACACCGCGGAAATCCGCCGAATGCCGCATGCAGCCCATGCCAAGACAGGCCTTCTCGGCAGGTGGCTCGGCTGCCTCACCCGAAGTGAGCTTGGAGCAGTGAGAGATCCGAGAGCCGATCGCGGGGTGCGCCTGTGCCTCCGGCTTCGGGGGCTCAGCCTGGCCTGCCGACGACGTGCTCCCACAAAGTGGAGGCGATGGAGGCAGATCAGCAGAGCCATTACCACTGCCGCCTTGCCTGCGCTGAGATTCTCGGGCTTCAAGGCCAGGGTCTTCTTTGTCCCCTCCGCCTGCGGGACAGGGACCGGATGACAGCTCACTCAGAGCAGCACTGAAAGCCTCCACTGGCCTCCACTTCCACTTCCACTCGGTCAGAGCGGAAGCCGACCACAGCAGCGGTGCATCCGTTGAACTGCACGGCGGCACGAGCTGAGCCCAACTACGACACCGCGGTGTGCTGAAACCCAGGCAGCCGCAGGCCTGAGGTGCCCCTTTCAGGTTCGAAATCAGCACGGCCTGGCAGTGGACTTGCATTGAAATGGAAAGGCTCGACTGACGAAAAGAATCTGGCTGTTGAGACAGAGTGTTTGCCGGTTGAGCCTGCCCCATTTGGAAGCCAAACCTCTCTGCAATTGATCTACCAATTTGATCAGAGCATGTCATCGCCCTCGATTCAAAATATCTCTGAGTCTTCGACTCCTGCGCCGGCGCTGTGCTTTCTTTGAAACTCCTTCGACCCATCCACCAGACCGAGACCGGCGAGACCGTAAGGTCCGTCTCCCTCCGCCATCTCTGACTCTCCCTCCCTCCCTCCTTGGAGGCAAATCATCCGCCGGGGGCTTCTGGTGGCGCTTGTTGCAGAGACCTGACTTCAGCACAAACGAAGCACGACCTCCGCATCCGCCTCTATGCCTGCATGGAGTCACCAGAGCCAAGCTGGGTACCCATCTCCGTTTTGGCCATGGTGCTCCAGTCCACCCTGCAAGCATGGCTACTCTGACGATGGCCAAAGCTCAAACTCAAAAACCTCTAAGCGTGCCGGCAAAGCGAAACCTGCGTGCCCTTGATTTCCAAGCGTCGCAAATTTTGCAGAGCAGCCTGGCACTTTGCAATTGCTTCGAAGAAGCCAGGAGGAATAGCAGTGTGGCCTCTGCCTCATCTTTCAAGGTCATCTGTGCCAGACAGACGCCCTGGGAAGATGAGCTTTGCAAGAAACCACAACGCTCCCCGGCAGAACGGGCACGGCCTCCACTCGCTCTTTTTTGCGTTACAGGGAGGATCGCGGGAGGAGGCTCGCGTGCGTCGCTGCATGGGACGCCAAAGCGCAGAGGGCGGCGGCTCCGGCGATGGCTTCCGCCACCAACGCTGCGGACCATCCTTGAGGCGCCTTTATAGGAGAAACAAAAGTGATCGCACAAAGAATGTTACAAAAAGAGATCCTGCTCCCGCCTGGTGCTGGAGGTCGGCTACACTTCGGCGTAGTTCCTCGAGACTTCCTTGAACATGCGAAACAACAAACTGAGCGTAGGCAACTTGGGACTGAACTGATGCGCGGATTGCATGGATTGTGAGATACCCGCTGCCCTAAAGCAGCAGCACACTCAACCCTCTGTTCTGGAGAGGCGCCGTTATTCTCGATGACGAAGTCTGCCAGCTTGCGCTGGGCCTCCCCAGAGAGCTGCGAATCGATCTTTCGTCGGGCCTGCGCTCAACCAGATCTCATGCCTGCCCGAGTAAACTTCTGAGGAAGACGGCGGATGATGTTAGGACTTCTTCATAAACATGTGTAGCCTCATCCTCAGTGAGGTCATTCCGTGCCATCAGGCGTGTCAGCTGCGTCTCCGGGGACCTCGGTGCTCTACGGGAAATCGATCGCACATCCCGACACGAGGTGGTTCCCACGGCTTACACCTCGCTGCCGGGATCTCTACCTCTGTACTGATTCCTGCAGCTACCCAGGCGGCAAGCTGCATACACATGCGAGTGCTTTGGGTCGGCAAGGCTACCTGTGACTAAAAACATCATCTATTTTGCGCCCAAGCAACACCAGCACCACAAGGACTGCAGAGAGGCAAAGGCGGCGCAGGACCGGGAACTTGAGGAGCAACGGCACGTCCAAGACGATGGTCCGGTGACCTGGGGGTGTCTGCCAAGACTTGCTGTCCGACTCCCCCCCCGGCGTCTTCGGCCTTGTAGCATGAGCCACAGGGTCCGTTTCACGATGGTCGTCAAGATGGGTCCGTGCGTAGCCTCGAAAGGGGGCAAAAGCCCAGGAAGCTGTCGAGGCGACGCACACAAAGATGGCACCTTGTCGAGTTTCCTCCGCTTGGCGGGGTCTGAAAAAATCACCTTGCCCAGCTTTTCCCGGTCAATGACACCGTCAGAATCCAACACCGTCGTCCCAAACTCAGAGACGACTCGCTTGTGAATTCTGCCTTGGTGGGGGGGGGTCCGGTCTGTGGTTTGGGGATGTTTGGGGCATATCATGCGCACATGCTTTTTGTACACATGTCGATGGCGAAATTTATGGTAATGCATGGTACGTATATTCTTTCGGTGCCACCACCTGAACCCACTTCTAAAGCGAGCACCCGCTTGGAAGACAAGTTTGTTGTCTTCGACCCCGCACCAGAAACTGGTGGTCATCGAAACTGGTAAGGGTGCATGAAACTCAACTTGACAACAGAACCTGCCTGATTAGCGGAAGAGGTAGGCGCGAAGACGTCTCTACCAATGCATCATGCGCACGTGTTCGCTGGCAGGGATCCGACAAACTCCATTACTGCCCAGCTTCTTGCTGTGAAACTGCTCGTACCGCGGCCACTAGTGGCAAGTTTTGGTTGCACATGCTTTTTCCAAGGTTGAATGCGATAGCTTGATGATGTTGGTGATGATTGAGTTGACGAAGATGAGATGAAGATTTCCGAGCATGCAAAACAAAAGGAATGGCATACACTCCTGAATGCGATGATCCGTACAGCACCGGTACATCAAACGCCAAGGAATGACGCAGCACGAACATGAAATGAAAGGTGAACGAAGATGAAATGTAATTTTCGGCTGAGCACACCGGGGCCCAGGGCGGATGCGTGGTGTGGAGGAAAGCTTCATTGGGCAGGCTCCCACAGAGCCCTTCCGGCCCCTTGCATCAAGAATGGGACGTGACATGAACGAGAACACTACACACTTGCACACAAGCATAACCCTGCGATGGAGCGCAAACTAGACACTTGTGCTCTTCAAACGCAATAGCAGTTTACTGCAACCATCAGACCTCTACTGCAGTACATGCTAGTGCAGCGAGTAGACTTTTGTCACGTCACGTGCACATGGTCTCATGTGTCTACGTGCACTGAGACTGAGCGCATAATGGGGAGGAGATAAAAACACGCAGCCGTGTCAGGTGTGCATGCTCTCCTGCATGCTACCTTTGATATGACCGTCAAGTGCACATGCCCTCAAGATCATGATTTGGGTCCCTTGAACGGTGTCAGCGAGACAACGAGACAGCGAGACAGCGAGACAGAGACACAGAGACACAGAGACACAGAGACACAGACACACAGACAGACACACAGACAGACACACAGACAGACACACAGGCAGACACACAGGCAGACACGCAGACAGACACACAGACAGACACACAGACAGACACACAGACAGACACACAGACAGACAGCCAGACAGACAGACAGCCAGCCAGCCAGAAAGACAGACAGACAGCCAGCCAGCCAGACAGGCAGGCAGGCAGACAGGCAGACAGGCAGACAGGCAGACAGACAGGCAGACAGACAGGCAGACAGACACACAGACAGACACACAGGACAGACACAAGACAGCCAGCCCAGCCAGCCAGCCAGCCAGACAGCCAGCCAGACAGACAGACAGAGACAGGCAGACAGACAGGCAGACAGACACACAGACACACGGACAGACACAAGGACAGACACACGGACAGACACAGACAGACACACAGACAGACAGCCAGCCAGCCAGACAGACAGACACACAGACACACAGACGCACAACCCCACAGGCACACCGACACACAGACTCTCACGCACGACCAGTAACACACAAGCAGAGACTTTCACGTGCCAACAAGACAGTGTTCGTGTTCTCTTTTGAAGGGCCGCATCCTGGTTGAACATGTGATCGATGACTAAATCACGTGCCGGGCGCCAGGACCGCAAACAGTAATGGCAAGAATAAGCAAGCGAACGGCTCTATGAACTTGACCCACACAGCTTCCAACACTCACGACAAGCGTTCGAACAGCTCACACTGCGCGCAAATAAAGCCAAACCCATCTGTGTTTTGGTTCTGGAAGCCATGGCCTGAGTGCGACTGGAAATTAACGCTGAAGACAGCACAACAAATGCACATGTACACTTGCTCTAGTGTGCGTATGATTTGTGTATACAGATGTACACACACATACTCTCTCTCTCTCTCTCTCCCTCTTTGAAATTGATGGATATAGACATATGTGGATATATATATATATAATATATATATATATACATCATACATCATACATAAATACACACAGGAAGCAGATGTATCTTCAGGTAACTAAACTGCCGCATAGATAAATCTATCTCTACACCACGAAACTAAGTAATGACACAGACATGCTTGTAGGAAACACCATCAGACACATGCATGCCCACCTGTCGATGCATATGCGACTGACGGCCTTTAAGACACCAAGCCTAGAGCGAGTAGGAGTGTTAAACCCTAAACAGCCAAGCACCCACACACACATACACACACACACACACCTGTGCAGATTCGGCTGATGCGTGGCACCTGAAGTGTCCGCGAGGAGTTCATGTGCAATCTTGTCAGCATCGACGACAGGCCAGCCTTTCAGATTCCAGGTCACGCTTGTACACAACAGCAGCATGGTTATTGCACAGCGGACTCTGGACACCCACAACAGCTATCTGAACCAAGGACAAACGGACAGCCCCTTCCTCCGTCCGCGAGCAGCGCGCTCACAGTAGACTTGCCGCAGGCGATTGGCCCAGTGAGCCCCACGAGCCGCACCATGGTATTGAGGCCGGTTCGAACAATGACTGCTTTGCAAAATCGTTGGAAGGTGAAAGAACCGCTGCATTTTGGATATCAGGTCAGCTGCATGAAGGTTCTCGGAGTGGCTTATGCATGATGAGGCATCATTGCTACTAGGACAACAGACAGTGCTCACGCATCCACTCAGAATCAGTGCAGGAAATCGAGACCCAGGCCGGAGGATCCGTCATCTTTACATGTCGCACCCTCCCATGCCTGGGCACTTGCGAGACTCAGATCTGTCTGAGCTGTGACATATAGGGTTAGGGTTTCGCGATGAGCCCAGAATCCGGCGCCCTCCTGATACTTTACTTGGAGATACGAAAACTGAGCTTTCCGCACGGACAGGGCTTGGGAGACATCCGTCTCCTTAATGCCTGCCACCGCACTCGTGTCAGTTGAAGCCACAGCATTTCTCCCTCAAAGGCCTAGTGCAATCGGTGCGATGACGAGCTCCCAGCCTCATCGAATCTTCATTGGCTCAGGGCTTTCGTGCGTGTTGCTGCTTGGGGCCCGGCCGCAGGAAGGCTTGGGTTGCAGGTTGCTTTCTAGGAGGGAAAGCCTCAGCTGACAGGCTAACGTCGAACATGGCCGCGTCAAGCTCTAAAGGACCGGAAGTCTTCGGAGTCATTTTCATGGGACTCGCTGATGAGGGCCTTTGCTCATCCTGAGAACATCGGCGATTGGCACTGGCAAGGACGGGCGGAAGGAGTGTGACGAATCTTCTCAGCCTCACTTCCGTGACCTTTGCAAAGCCGGCCGCTTCGGAATTCAAGCGGCGGCAAGGAAGCGGAGCGAGGCATCACCCGTGCCATCTCACGCCCTTCCTCCTTTCTTGCTCGTGTCAATACTATACAATTGCACCCGAAGCACGGAAACATTTAAAACGTTGTCGGCTGGGTGCTTGTGTGCATTGGACACGCTGACATGCCCAATGCAAAGTGAGAAGATTCTTACAGCTGGTCCAAGTGCTGAAGTTCCAGGACGGCATCTCGCAGCATCTCGTACTCCTCCGCGAGATGCCCACATGGCTTTCCAACGTTACCCCGAAGTGTGCTGGTTGTGATGCAATTCACTTGCAGGGCGGCCATCCTCGATGTGGTTGTAGATGTGAGCAGATATGCCTGCAGACACCCGAAGACTCTTGTACAGCGAGTGACGGCAGGCTGTTTGCGAAGTGCCGCCAGGAAACGAACGTATAAATTCCCAGATAGCACCTTGACTGGAACTTCAATCCTCTGCTGGAACAAGGCATTCTGCACCGCTTCAGCATCATCGTACGTGTACCTTACGGCGATGTGAGTACGCCCCGTGCACATCCACATCAAGCCCAAGCGAAACTGCATACCGTTGCATTAGCCTTCCATGTCCGCATCCCAGACACTGCCTGCGATCTTGCAGCGCCTTGAATGGCGGCAATGCCACAAGAGCCATCGGTCCAAGCAGCTCCTCCTGCAAAGGAGTTTCAGCCGCAGTTTACTGTTGAAGATTACATCAACTCTACATCAGTCAGCGGTCCGGGATGCCCAAGGAAGTGTCCCACGATTCAGCCAGCATCGTGGCCTTGCAGACTCACTCCTGGAAGACCACCACTCACTCAAGCGAAGCCAAGTCACGGCATCCATGACCAGGTAATTTCCATAGATTCTTGCGGGCTCCAACCCAACCTTAGGTCCGAATAATGTAGCAACCAGGACAAGGGAGCATGGGCGACCGGTGCAACCGAGCTGCTAAGTCCCAGAAGGCCAACACTTCATCCAGAGCCAACCACGATGTGAAATCTGATAGACCAGGCCAGTAGAATCCACTTGGGAAGTCTGACCTGCACCAAACTCCAGATGCACGGGATGTACGGACAGTGATGAACAACCACAAACCCTCGGATCCAATCTGTCAGGAAGCCCGTATCCGTGTGAGATGACCAAGGGATCCACCCACTGCTGGTGTTCGGGAGCGACATAAAGCACCGCGGAGCCCTTCGGTCCACAGAGCCATTTGTGACCTCGCGCTGATGTCATGCGTGTCGCGTGGTCTTGGTGTCACCGAGCCATGACTACACCAAGTACCCAGCAGTTGGTCACCAGGGCGTCCACGGGCACCGCAGAGGGACCCGTGAGCTTCAGAGGTAAGCCTCAAAGCAAGGCTCCCAAGAACCGGACTTGGCTCCTAAGCTGTTCTGGTGCAGCTCAGGTGCTGAAGAGTCCATGCGCTGCATCGACCATGACGAACGCCTCAATCATTGGATGCGGCCGATCAACGGAGCCTCTGACACCAAGTCCAGACGGTAACTGCACAGACTGCGCACCTCGGGAGCTTTAGCACGGCAGAGCGCCACGGCCTCTCGGAGTGGCAGCACCTTAGCTCCCGCGTGTCTGACGACAGGAACCACAGTTTCCCGCTTGAGCCTTGCATGCCTGAGCCAAAGCACGAAGGGAGCATTGGAGGGAATCGCATCCAGAATAACGAGAGATGTGTTGGGCTGCAGGCAGCCCTCCAGAGAAGCGAGGATCCGCTCCTGGCGTCGGCATCGCTCCGAAGGCTCCAGTGTAAGAAAGTGTTTGAGCACCGTTGGTGCCTCATGCCTGACTCGGGCCTCACAAGATACTTGTACCAGAAACACATCATAGAAGCAGCCCTTGGCAAATCAAGGCGGGATGAGGCCATGTTGAGGTCAGCAGTTGAAAGTTCAGCTGTCCAGTAAGTTACCATCTTCACTGCATAAGTGGAACTCATCCGTCAAGTTATCAAGACCCAAGCAAAGTTGAAACCCGTTTGGGCTGGGAGGCGGTCCATATTCATCCCCGAACTTAGCCAGTCCTCCAGCAAATCCAACGCACCCCTTCTGATGGTTTTGGACTTCCCCGTCGTATGACGTCGTGCCATCTCCTCCGCGTCTCCAGCCAAGGGAAAATCGATGGTGGCTTCTTCAACCTGAGCGAGAACGAGTGTTGGATGCAAAGACTCTCGCTACCGCCGGTCAGCTCTAGGAAGGAAGGAGTAGTGGCCTGGAAGCCAGACTCCTCGGACATCCTCTTGAGAAGCTTCTTGGTAGAGCCATAAGCCACCGAAAGGATAACCGCTCCTGACCAAGAGGACTCTCCATGGTCTCGGATTTAGAATCTCTCAAGAATCTAGAAACTCCTGGGGAGGGCACGTGAGATTGACATCTCAGCCAAGAGGCGCTGCGAATCATCGGGCTTTCTCTTCCGCTGCCAGGATCTGAGGACTGCGTTCGTTCCCAGCGTGGCACTGGGGACCTGAGCACGCCATGGCATCCTATCGCGGAGTCTGCTCAAGTTTCTTGATTCTCGTCGCTAGATGAATTCACTCAAGGTGGACAACTTAAGTTCGTTTACGACGTTCAGTGCCGGCGGACTTAACTGGCCAACTTGCTCCGTGCACGTTGCTCCCAAAACTGCAGCTGCCAAAGTGCTGGCAGCAGGTCTTCTGCAGGTACGGAGAGCACCTGGCTGTGGCTCGGCTAGACTCCAGTCTGGTCGCGAAACTTGCCGGAACTCAGGCGCCTGGCTCAAGCTGCGGGTCACGCTGACCATCCAGGGAAAAAGTTCTCCTTGGCAAGGAGTCCGCACGTATCGGACGATTGGGCTACGGCGGCTACGGGCCAAACAGGCCTCACGGAAGGTTGTCAGCGAGGCTCGATCCAAAAAGCGGACGGGCTGTGTCTCGATGTGCTCGGCCCACCGCCGCTTGCTTTCCAAACTGCTTTTCAGAGTGGCGCCAAAGGCGCCATGGTTCAGAAACGTGAAGCCATCCTCCCGTCGCGGTGAGGGTACAGACAACATGAGTTCATGCGAGTTGATGGCGTGCTCTGTTTGAAAGCGGAACGTCCTCGAGGCAGAAGTGCTTGCGTGCTTCTGCACCGAAGTGGCCACTGGGGCCTCCACAACCGTGTGCCAATAAAGTGCTGCTGGCCCCTTTCTGAACCTCTCCCTCTCTCTCTCCCTGTCCCTTTCCGAGAGAGAGGCAGAGAGGCAGAGAGGCAGGGAGGGAGCGCCTCAGGACCGGCCGCTCGGTGCAAGGCCCAGGCTGCCCGGGTCTGAGGACGGCAGTGGGAAGGGCCTCCCATGCGACGCTACAAAGCAAAGAGCACGAAAACCACAAGGCAGCGAGGCTTTTTGACCTTGTCGGTGGCTGGAATTGGCCCCGTGGCTGCCTGGGCACACATGAGCCGCGAAGGTCCATGTAAATGGATTGGGACATCGTCCTACGGCCTCAGCAAGTCCAGCACGTTGGAGGTGTAGAACGAACCGAAGACTCGCCGCGTCGGCGTCGCCATTCGGGTGAGGCACTTGTATAGGTTGGGATGTTGGAAAATGGTGGTATGCGGGAGTTTGCGAGTGTCAGGGGAAGCTTTTCCACCGCTTGGCATGAAACAAATACCTGGCGAGACGGAAAGCCTCAAGCCTCCAAGCTTCAGCAGCTGCTTTGCTGTCTTCTTGCCTAAACGGTTGGCTCGCCTCGCGCTCAGACGAAAGCTCCAAGTTCGTGAGCCACAACGGTTGCGGTGGAAAATATTCGAGTGACCAAGCATCTTTCTACCAAGGTCACAGCACCAGCTCATTGCTTGCCAAGCCCCACACGTTTTTGTTTCGCATTGGTAGTCCACCTGCACAGTATGCGTGCGCAGGTGTCCTTACGAAGGCAGAGTAGAAAGAAAGCCCAGCACGTCACTTCAGCAAGGGGAGCCTGCACTTCCCAGCGTCCTTTGTCGTTTGGCCCTTCGATGACGATGCCTTCGCAGCCTGTTGGTGTCCAGGAAAACTTTAGGCAAAGCAGAACCTGGCCCCCAGTCCCGCATTTGCAACTGGGAAAACACAGAATGCAAAAAGCACTGAGTAGGTCTGCTGCCGTTGTACTGTGAAGCACCCTTCAGGCCGTGAACGTCCGCCTACCCATGCTGCAGAAGTTCGAGTGTGACACCGTGGTCTGACGATCATGCAACAGAGGATGGAGAACAGATTGAGCTACAAGCAGCCGGAAGGAAACGGCAGAAAACAAAACAAGCGTCTTCTCGCCTTGCGGCCTGGGGCCAAAGCGAGACCTCTCTGCGGAGCCGCCTTGCGCAAGCAAAGCGAAAATGATGCGAGCGATCTTTTAAAGATCGACAGTTACATTCGTCGAATTCGTCGAAGTCACCTCGGTGGGGACCTTTCCAGTCTCGCGAGGCTTCGTGACACTGTCGAAGCCTGCGGCCTTACCTGGAAATTCCGGAGCAGGTGCAGCGCGTACTTCCGAGCCTGCAACCTCCGACCTTTTCTACGAGCCCAATGTTTCCAACAAGATCACGCAGAGCAGCAGAGCACAGAAGGCACAAACCACAGCCGTGGGACGCATGCGCTTCTTCTCTTGTGGAGACGCAGAGGAGCCCGAACTCGAACGCCTTCGGCTGCGGCTCCTCCACCAAAAGCACCATCCATGTTCCTAGAAAGTTCGAGCCACTGGGTCCTTCATGTGAACGACATGGAGTTCGGCTCTTGGAGTTGGGTTGCGCTGTACAGCTGGATCATCAAACTCATGTGCATGCTGGGGGCGAACGGTTGCAAGATCCGACAAGTAGCAGAACACCAGGGGCACTGGGCGAGTTATAATTGCATGACGGCACTGCAGCTTGATGGATACGCAGCCCCCGCTCTCTTTCAACATGACACCATACTACCATTAACCGACAACTGCCGAGCATCACGGCATGCTTCTTGAACTTCAGGCTTTTTATCCACCATTTGCACCATTTGTGTTCTCTAACACTTGCGCCAAATGTCACCCATCTGTGCCAAGGTTGACCTGATTTTGTATGTCACGTTCCCTTACTGTGACATCTCGTGCACTTGATTGCCTCCATCTTGCTCCATCGTTTGCATTAGTCCGCATCCAAAAACGCAAAACAAGTCATTCTGCAGTTGGCTTGGGAGTTAGAGTGCGTACCCTCACCTTATGCAGCCCTCACGCGACATGTACCTTTGATGTGTAATGGAGCCTGTCTAGGTCCGCGAGTCTGGGACCTTAAAGGCGTTCAGGCCCTTGCTAGAGGCAGTACGGTTATACAGACAGCCCCGGGCTGAAAACGCATCGGTGCATCCATAAAGCATTCATTCGCAACATGTTTTCCAAAGTCGTCTCAAAATTCATAGCAAAGTCATAAGCCGAGAACAAATCATACTCCGGACCAGTACTAAAAACCAAAATGGAAGCAACACTTAGAACATGAATAAGCAGAAGATGAAGACTAATGACACGCATAATTGAATGATACCATTTCACTAAGATCTGATGCATCTCTAGCAGCATATCGATTCTTTCTGTTTTGGGCCCCCATCCTGCCAGATCCCGCGCCTGGCCCCAACAACCCCGACATATCCCGAAAGGTTCGAACACTTATGGACTGTTTTGCCCAGTGCCACCGATGCACAGCCGGCAAAGAAACGAAATTTAGCACTGATCCTTCAAACCCCAAGTGAAATGCCACTGACATTGTTCTTCAAGCCTGAAACCATACATCTTATCATGAACATGAGTGGGAACCATAAAGAACTATATAAGACGATCACAAAATCAACCATCGCTGGAACCGCTTAAAGCCGTGAGATCATCGAATCTGCTCTCTGCCATGACTTTGAGTAGCACAACAACAGGTGTTGACCAGCAGGTGATGCTCTGTTGGGCGTTTATGCACAAAGGTAGCTGCTGAGGTGATATCGAACGACTTGTGGTTCGTCGCTGCGCTGACAGTCCACTTCTCTGAACCAAAATATGTTGTGCAGCAACATGGCATTGCCGTTTAAACAATCTGCAGATGAAAATCAAGCATTCTCGCCACCACCATTAGATTGAAAGCATAAAAAAAGAGCGTTCGCTCCAAGCCTGACGTATATCACCGTACTGATTCTGTCTGTTTTGCATGATGTAGCAATGTGGCAGTGCTTTTCCCTACACTCCTTGCTTGCCCTCCACTAGTGCTGTATCTTTTGCATTGCAAAATGCTGATCTTGTAAGATGTTGTCGAGCCTCGTAAATGACACATGAAGAAAGAGCACCCGGATGATGACAAGGGTTTTCAAGACAAGCACGTCAACCGAGCAGCTCGTACCATAGGCAATGCAAGGTCGTCTACTGCACAGACCGGAGATTAAGGTTACGTAGTAAGTGCAAGAAGCGAGACAGGCCACCAACAGCTAGTAACGGCATAAACCTAACGACGACTAAGTGTATCTGGATCAGGAGACATGAAACGCAATGGCACAAGAAGTCAAAAGACTTACTCCAGGAATAATTCCGTCGTCAGTACAAACACACAACTGCGTAAACCCTTCCCCAGTTTCGAGTCGAGGGTGCCCGCAATCCCTAACAATAGATTAGAACAGAAACGTCAAAATGCATGATAGCCAGCCACGACATGCCGAGCCGATTTCAAGAGAGGGAGTCCGAGAACAGGCACGGAGACGGCAGGATCTGCAACAACGCCACGGTGAAGCTGTAACCAGAAGAAGAGGAATCAAACTCTGGCTCCTCGACCGCGCCAGCTCCCGGCTTCCCTGGCCACCGCCACGGCCTTCAAAAACTTCAAGTAGAATCTCGCGGATCTCGCGACTGACAATCGCGAAAAGCCTCCCTTGCCACCACCTTTCGGAGGACGCGGGTCGCTGCGGCCTCACGCAAGTTCAAGGAAAAGCGCCGCGAGTCCTCGTTCGCACAGCAAGGAGTGGTCGTGGCCTTCATGGCCTCTTCTGTTATCCGAGTCTCTCCTGTGACACGGTCGGGTCAGAGCCAAGGCAGCTTAAGCAGCTTGGGAGGCCGATCAGCGCGAGCATTGTATTTCAGTACCTCTATGTATTTCTTACAAGAGCACTCCAAGGTAACCCCGATTGACGAAACCATCCTGTCATCATCACGAGCGGGACCATGCCCAGCTCGCCGATCGAAGCCTGATTCAGCGGCTCCATCAAGCCGCGTGAAACGGAAAACACACTTCATACAAAGCTCAGAACGGGACCATGATCCCCAGCAGAATTGTCGAGATCGTCCCTATCACGGCGGCCCCTGTCACGACGATCTCTGTCACGTTCGCCACGTTCATGCCGGTCGTGCCGGTGATCGCCCCTCCCTTCCCAGTCGCCCTGGTGATTAGGGTAGTTCCGCTGCCGACTCTCGGAGTGGCCTTCAAACCGGTCACCTGGATCAGCATTGCTGCCTTTGCCGGAGCCAATCTAAATTGAAGCATAACCAACACTACGAGCATCCAGCGCAAAGTGATGCAAGACAATCCACCGCAGAATATCGTGTGGCACTTGCATCCGAGGCTCCATGATCTCTTGGTCGGCTTTCTCCATCATTGAAGCCACTGCCATACTCTACGTGGCGTTCGTGGCCGTGTGCGTTCTGCTGGCGGTAATAATCATGCTGGCCATAACCTTCCAGCACTAACTGCCATACGGCTTCAAGAGGCCTTTGTGCAATGGAACATGTCAGGCCTGCTCCGGCATAGTAACCGGCAGGCTGGCTGCCGTGAAGCTCGGGCCGTGCGTAAGGATCGTACCCTGATGAGGTGTTAGCAGTGGTGTCACATGCTGTCAACCGCAGCAATGAATGCAAGCACGTCACCGTAAGCGTGCCCTGGCGGAGCATAATGGCCGGGCGGCGGAGGCGGCACTCCATATGGTGGAGGCTGCATAACACGCCCTGTGTTTCTGCGATGTGTTTGCTGCTCCCTTTGCAGATGTGCAATCCGAACGAAGTCATAGCACAAACTGCCTGGCCGGACAGCTTGGGCTTGCTTCTCAGCACTGCACGATATACACATAGAAAAGGAAGCGTTCTTGATCGTGCGGCCTTTTTGGGCTTAAGGCCTGTCAAAGGGCGAAGCTTGTGGGAAGCTAGGATCTGCTGTCGGGCCGACTGGATCGCTCAACTCAGAAAATCCCCTCGAGCCAGCAAGCAGTGAACATGCTGCGCCCCAGAACCTTCCGCATGGCATGCTCCTTTTCATGTCGACCTCATGGCCACGTACAGAGCCTCACACATACGCACACATACACACAAGCCTAATCTATCGGTGGCCACTCCTTAGCCACCACTAATGGGCGGAATCATCGCAACTTCATCTCCAGCATGAACAGCCTGGGCTGGTGCATAGAAACTCGACGGTGGATTTCCGTAGATGACCACATGCGCCCAAGAAAGCAAACACACGTCGAACGAGACGGGTGGGGTTTGCCGAGCAAGGGGAGACGAGCAGAGATGCCGGAAGATTGCATTGAGGCGGAAGCTCTGTCGGACTCGCATGCCACCATTTCCTGCACAAAACAGTGCAAATTGATATTTTCGGACTGAGGCTCGACCCCTGCTTGACAGACTCAGATGCCAGCTTTTCTGCAATGCATCCCCAAGCCACAGAGACATCCGAACTGGCAGCGTGTGCTTCTTCCAGCCTGGTTGACCGTGAATTTGCTCATGGCCAACATCGCCTTCAGCGAAGGATGCTGGGCTAGCAGCGCCTGGAAAGACGAGCGAGGCAGCCATGCAAGGCTCAGAGATGTTTGGGTTTGTCCGACAATTTTAGAACGCCTCTTGCCTAAGCAGCAAATGAACAAATAAAAACGTCTTGTAAAGCCTGCAGGTGCGGTGCACTGTGCTGCACTCCTGCCTCACGGACATGGCAAACCTTCGCAGCTTCACCTTCGGGCAGCTGAACCTGCCGACTTCTGACACAAGGCAAAGGAATGCAACGACGTTTGCTGGAGCCATGAACCTGTCTTCCTGCCTCGTGGCGATCCAAACAGACCCTCAAACTTTACGCCATGTCAGCTTGGCACAGACTGTGCATTCGTGTGGCACTGTGCTTGTTACTCTCCCATCTTGTCGATTAAAGGCTTGGTCGAAGAAAGGATATGCACCAGCCCACTCTGCCCAGCATGCCTCCACCCCGGCATTTCCCCAAACTTAGCTCCCTTGCTGTGGGGAGCATCGGCTGCGTGGGACCAAAATGGACCAAATTGCAGGCATGCCCCCGAGCCAAGACAGCTAGAAGGCCTCGTGGTTCAAAGTGGGGGTTCAGTCTCTGTACATGGTCCATCCGTCCCATCCTCTGCTTTTGGACCGAGAAATCTCTTGAAAGGACTTGCAAGCCCCTGTTAAGAAGCGCTTCCTAGTTGCCGTTTCTCGTGAAGTGGAACGGCAGAGGTCTACTCCAGACTTAGCGCGCAACTACTTGCCGACCGGCCTCGACTTTTGTTTCTGACAAACCGAGCTCCTTCGGAATATGCATCTGGCATCGACATGAGGACACAACAGAATCGATCTCGGAATTCGCAAAGACTGAACCCCACCTCGCGCGCAGGCCCGAAGAGCAGCACTCGGAAGCTCATGACGGACGACGATATTCTCTAATACCAAGAGGCGGCAGCTTCGAGCGGGTTGACCCTAGAGACACTAATCCGTGTGTCTGCTGAGTCCAATTCATCAGTTGCAGTATGCGAGCAGACCATTTCCCTAGTAGGACATTGAAACTGCACGCAGCATTAACTGTGCCGAAGATGCAGCGGCAGTTTTGCACCGAAAACAAAACACGCATGCATGCTGCGGCTGCTATGAACTTGAGCGTGCGAGCAAGAAAACCAACTTCAAAGAAAAGGCCACCATGCAGCTGCACTCGCGAATCGTTGTTTTGGAGCTGCTGGACTTCATGCTGCGGCACGTCGCTCTCCCTGCCCTAGAAAATTGCGCAGCTGAAGTCCCAGTGAAGCTTGTACTGGTAAATATCTACTTCATGCCCCTTCACCCTCCCAACATGCCATAGCAACAACCACAAACATCTGCGAAACCAAACACGCCACATCCGAACCAGAGAGAAGCAGAGGCCAGAGACTAGCTCAGAAACGGTCCCAGCCAGGGCGGCGATCCTCGGCTAAGATGCCCATCCCGTCATTTCCGCTCCAGGCTGGCAAGACCCTTCCATGCACCCATGGCCTCGATGTCGTTCCACTTGAAGTCATGGAACCTGCCGTTGCATCTGTAGGTTGCGAAGCGACGGCACACATTTCCAGGAAGCAGTGTGTCAGCAATCGCCAAGCAGTGGAAATCTTAGGGCAGTGCGGTGCGACGGTCGGAATAGCGCCCCACGGGTGGCACTTCTTCCAACTAAGTGCAGGCAGTCATTCAAGCATCAGAAAACTACCAGCGAAGTGCAAGCACATGCCCGCATGCCCATCCCACAGCTATCAAGTCTGAGGAGACGCAAGTTGCTGCACTTGCCACATGCTCTGGCAGTGTTTGCCAAGCGCACGGCTTCTCGTAGCTTCCGTACATGCCCTGCAGAGTCGGCTTCACAAAAAAGAGCCTTTCAGCTACCTCAAAACCACAGCCAGTTGAAAAGTAACACCTGCGATCATACTCGCGAGCCAGTCGTGGCACAAACACAACCCACTTTTGGAGAAACTCGACCAAATTTGTCGGGTGTGCGTGCGGGTACGAAGCTGCTTTCGGGCACGCAGCACAGGTCTGGTACAACCGGTCAGCACACATGACGACCACGCGCTTACACTTTTGGTCGTCGAGCTCTCTCCACATACATAAAGAGCCCGTAAATAGCATACACAATCACTTGCCGTGCTCACGATCACTCATTCCCTTGGTCAGCATGGTATTAACACTTCCCCAGACCTTCACACCCTACGCACAGTAGCGTACCCAGTGCTACGCTGCGCCTTACCTACCTCCCACATACCAATTGTATTGCCGAAGCCGCAAGAGGAACCTACCTAGTTGCTTTTCTCGAGTGCTCAAGGTGCCTGCGGCAGTCTCGGATGTCTCAGCTGAAACGTGCAACTGGGAAACCCCATCTGGATGACACAACACGACAAGACTCACTGACAAGACACGACAAAACTCACTGATCACACCTGGGCAAATTGCATACGGCATCACATTTATGCGGGGGAGATTCCAGGTTGATCAGTTGCTCTAGACCATCATGTTTGATGGCATAAAGTCCGAGTCTCAACACAAAACGCATCAAGGCTGAATTTCCTAACCGTTTCTCGTTGTCAAGTAATCAGATAACATGTAAATGCCAGGGAGCCAATGGGTTTCGGCTCGTAGTGCTTTAGCTGACGAGGACGTGACTGACACGTCAATTTGCGCCCTCCTGCACAAACCAGCGGCACCACTCCTCCGATGAAACAAATCATACAAAAGTCTGGCATCAGTCACCAAAATGGTGAGGTTTTCAAGGTCTCGCTGCTTGACGACTGCCACAGACTCATCGCCGCCGAACCGAGTGCCATCAGACACTGTTGAGATCGGGATGACAGCCTCCGTGAACATTGCTGTCACCCACTCCATCTCGGCCAAACCATCATCCATGGCGAGAGCTTCGCTTCCAAGGGAGGACGTAACCACCCTTCGCACACAGTGGCTCTTCCACGAGTTCAGACTGAAAGGTTGCAAACCACCATTCTCGATCTCCTTGTCGACGAAGGCAATGATGAAGCCGCCCTGCGACTTGTCCGCGTCGTTGTACACTGAAGCGCCCGGGATCGACATCCAGATTCCTTGCTTCAGGTCAATCGGGAGGATCGGGGGTACACCGATGACGTCTTCTTCAACTCGTTGATCGTCTTGTTCACAGCTTTCACGTGATAGGCCCAATGTTGCCCCAAGACATTGCCATAGCGCACGCCGTGCCAACATCCGGTCGGCACTCTTTTCCGACCCACAGCAATGAGACGCCAGGTGCCCCGCAACATAGTGGTCTCCTTGTCATCGAGGACGGCATCATCACCTCGATGCAGCCTTTCACGGGAGGGGATCACAGGTCGCAATTTCTCCTCAATGTATCGCTGCATGTCGATGCGGACTTCGAGCGACTCATCTTGGCGAATGGTGCGGCCCAAGTATTCGCCGTGTCCACCATACAGGCAACGCCAATTCCCGAAACGGAAACGTTCTTTCAGCTGCTGCATCAGCTGTTGGTGTCGTTCGTTTCCACCTTGCGCAAAATCATCCACATCCAGCAACACCAGTCCTGCACATCCGCGTTGATCACTTGACACCATCTCAGAAGCGTTGTAGGGCAAGTAGTAGAGGCACGGGTCGAAAACCAATTCCTTATAGGAGAGGACAACAACACTCGAACCACTGTCTACGCTGAAGGAGCGTTGACCAGACCACACGTCGCCGTGGGAACCGTTGTCAATGAGGACCCAATCTTCCTCATCTGGTATTCCGGACGTCGGGAGAGAGGCATACAGAGGGCCTTGTTTCCGGAGTTGAAAATCACTTTGACCGAAAGCCGAGGTCACATCCATGATGTACAGGCGGTACTTCAGCGACGCAATCAGCTGGAGGGTGCAGTACACCGTCGCAGCTAGTGTCGGAGAGAACCTCTCCAGCTCCATGTCATCCGGGTCCTTATGTCCCAGAAGAATCCACCTCGCCTCGGCTTTCCAACCTTCTCCAAGTTCCGAGACTTCTTCGTCAGCACGAACCGCGACGGCATCACGCAACGACGGAGTTCCTTCCAAATCTTCTCCATCGCCTTGCGATCACGGATAAATTTGATGACATTTCCATTCCAGGTTCTCAATCTCAACCTTCTTGGCTGCATTGAACATCCGTATCTCCTCCGTCGTAAAGCTCTTCTCATTCAGCTCCTTCCCGGACTGCTTCGTCAGGGCCACGAACGAACCATAAACCTCGCCGTCATAGCGGCGGTGTCGCCCGTCTCCAGCTTGCAGGCAGAACGGCTGCATGGCAACTACCGGGCACTTCAGCGAGCGGTTAACCCGCTGGTCAAAGAGGCGAGCATCATCACCTGGAACATCTTTTCACTATCATATCTCAAGCGAGCTTCGGTTGCAAAAGCTCAGCGGGGATGGCCTCGATGCCGGCCTGGTCCACCACCGACATCTTGAAGACCTGGCTTACGTGACATTTCCAGATTTCTCCCCGTCGAGTGACCCACACAGTGTGCCCGTCTTGAAGAATCACATAGCAGGGGCCCGCTTTGGCAGTCGCTCCTCGACGACCAATGCGGCTCGTCAAGGTCTGCAAACTCCAACTCACTTGGAAAACCAAGATCGATCTCGATCGCTTCCAAGGTAGTGGGTTGCACCAATTCTCGAGTACGATAGTACACCTCCTTGACGAGACCACCTCGTCGCTCCACCACTCCATTCGTGAATGGAGCGTTCCGGGCCACCTCCAACGGGATAATTCCACGTCGCTCCAAACCATCCTGAAAGGTCGCTGCTGCGAAGTCCCTTCCTTCATCAAACATCAGGTACTGGGGAGCTCCAAACACCCGAAGCCAGAGCCTCGTAAAGGCCAGCCAGGTCACCTGGGACGATCGTTACAGGGTCCCCCAATCCAAAGGTGCTGTAGAGGGTGCCGAGGCACGTGATGTTCAACACTGGATGTTCCGCTCGAGACCCAAGACCGTGCACAAACAGCAAATCCACCCCGATGATAACATTGAAGTCGCAAGTGCGGGGTGTGCAGCTGGCAACCTGGTAGGTGGCTTCCTTTCTTTCACACAGCCAGGGCACTGGAACTCTCTCAGGACATACTGGGCGACATCATGGCGAGAGCCTGCCGCTTTGAGTAGCCGAACAAACTCTCGAGTGTTCGGGTGGCCAAGGTTCAAGTGACATCGAAGAATGTCACCCTTCTCGCGATCGGACAGGTCTGTCACGTAGGTCTCGGTCATCTCGGGCCACCTGTAGATCACGATCACAGACAGGTGTTGCCGAGCTTCCTTGGGCCACTTTCCTGGCACTCCATTTTCAATCCATTTCCATTCACCTGGCTTGACCATCACGGCTGTCCACCGCAGGCAGATTTCGTCCACCAGGACCAAGTTGAGGTAGAAGCGATCGGCGAGGATGCAGGCTCATGGACATAGCCTGGCCATGGGGGTGTTCCCGTCACACTTCCCCAGACGGTTCAAACTCCTTGAGGTCCTTGCACAGGGACGTCATCTCAAGATGCACAGGCAAGCACGCGCGCCCTCCTCTTGTCCAGGTCCAGGTCCATGTCCACGTTCGCAGGAGGCACGAGGAGAGGTTGTCGTCCCGAACAGGTGCCAAGATGAAAACGCCGACGAGTTGCATAGGTCTCCACCGCCATCGTCGAGTCGGCCACGTCCTGGTCCTCATCCTCAATCTCCTCCTCACACACAGTCTCGGATGTCTCGGCTGAAAGGCGCAGCTCGGAAACCCCATCTGAATGGCACAACACGAAAAAACTCACCGATCACACCTGGGCAAACTGCATACGGTATCACACCAACACATCAAAGGCAGCATAAGTCGCAACGCCCACCCTACCCTAATACCGTGCCACTCATCCTAGCACCATACCATTCCTCCTGCCAGTGTCAAAATCGGTGTTCCCTTGTCTCTGCGACAGAAGCCTCTTTCGGCTGCAGTTGAATCCGCGGTACAGGCTGAAAACTCACTCATGTTTGTATTGTGTGTAACAATGCACGGCTGACAGTGCTCAGAAGTTGCTGATGTGAAAGTTGATGTTGCATGTCTAAAAAGAAGCATGTGGATCTCTTCTGCTTGATCTTGCACTTTAGAGCAAGTTAGGTCGTGGTTGACAGCTCTAGCCAGAAGTCCCGCGACAAATCCAAGACCCATGACGTTCAAGTGAATCTACCATTTGCGGCTGCCAGACCTTCCCCAATCACATGCAAAGAATCAGCCGAACCGACCTATCAATGCAAAACCGCCTTCGCAATCCAATTGTTGTTCACATCTTCGAGAAACAAATCGTGTCTGAGAGTTTTCAGATCGGACCCTTGGACAGATATCTAGAACTAGACTTGCTCTTCCCGCTGCTGGTTTGCAGGTGCCTTCATCCAGCCCTGTCGCTTCGAACGGCGACGAAGGCAACGCATGCGGTCCTGGGTCCGAACCAGCGATGAAGACATCCGATGGATAAAAAGAGAGCCTGAGCACCGGGCTCTGCTAAGGATCCAGGGATCCCACTCCTTGGGGAACTCCTGACACTTTCTGTGTCGCAGCAAACAGAACGGAGATTGGAAGGACCAAGTGGGCTGCGCCATGCTACCTCGCAAGCCCCTGCTCATGGCTATGCACTTTGTCGAACCCCGGCGTCCTCGCGTTCCCCAGGCAAACTTTGCGAATGCATCAACTGAACAGGGCATCGCACCATGCTAAGCACAGATGATGTACTGCCCGTCACTCTGCAATCATATCAGTTATGAACTTTCTGACCGGCATTACGAGGTGCGTGACAGAAGATGGTGAAGCTTGGAGCGCATCACGAGTCGGAGCGTCGGACCTTGCCCTTCTTGATCGCATCGCAGATCTTGCCAATGACAAGGTCAATGGACCTGGCAGACGCCGTTCAAATGAAAGCGAGTCGCTTGTTGCAATTTAAATGTACTCAGCGTGTGGCTTCGTGTTCGAGGTATTCGAAGGGATGGCAATGTCCACGAACTTTGGATCGTTGTTGGAGTCGACCATGCCTGAGCTGGTCGTCCGGCTGCACGAGACAGAACTCTTCGGAAAAACGAGTCCACGGGCAAGGATGCGGCCAATGCAAGGCACGCCGATACGCACCATCTCTGCGATGGGGTTTCGCTCTTTGATCTGCGCAGGATACTTTCTGAAAGGACCCACACATTCGACAAGAGCCGATCATAGTAAAGCAGAACAGAGTGGCACAGTCCTCATCCACGAAGATGCAGATGTCCGGGTAGCCGGTCATCTCCTCAACACCATGGTACTTCTTCGTAAGGCGCTCCAATTTGCACCTCAGCAGAAGGTCGGGGAGACAGAGCTGATTGAATTGCACACCGTTGGCGTTAGTTGTATGATCACATCTCGGTCGCCCACGTATTCTTGAAGCGCTGGAACTCGTTGAAGACATTCCAAGCACCCTGCTCCTTCTCTTCCTGGCAACATCTCTGCCCGGGCTACATCCGCTCAAAGGCGCAGGGGCAGAATGCCGAGTGGACCCGAAGCTGCTGCATGAGTTCGACGGATTTCCGAACCACAGGGAAGTTGCTCAGCAAGCCGCCCACGAACCTCGTGGTCGTTCGAGACATACAAGAGTTTCTTGAGAGCCAACCGGAATGGTGCTTACGACGCGTGGAACGGCTTTTTCAGGGCTCCTGACCGCGCAGCACTGTTGTGGTTGAAGGTCAACGGGTGGATGGACGAGGACGGTGAATCTAGATCTGGGGTCGTGGCTACATGAGTCTCAGCTCGCTGGAGCCATCTTCAGCTGTAGGTTCTAGCTCACCACACTTGACGCGACGACGACCCAAGGGTGTTAAAGTCCTTTCGAAGGACATGATCGGGTGGCTACTCTATGACGGCCGTAGACTGTAGATATTCAAATCTGCCTCCCGTTACCACCGATGTCCTGTGCAGGTCAAACCTTTTTACACCGAAGATTGCGCGCACTTTTAAATGTGTGACACGAGTGACAGCTTGTTATATCTTCTGTTCCTTCCTGCCACGATGATACACCAATCTGCAGTTGAAACTTATGCTCTGGTTTCACACCTCTGATCTGGCTACCTCCCACAGCTGTGAAATACCCTGAACTCATAAGTCAAGTGTCATCAAGAAGTCTCAGCCGTGGAAAATATCAAACACACGGGCCACGACCCAAGCCCAAGCTACTGCCAGCGGGCGCTGCAATGCCTACCGAACTGCTTCTGCGCTCTATGACGTTCCAGCTTTACATGTACGAACCAAACCCGGAATAAGAAACAAACTTCCAAGGACAAACAATCGTGACTGCCAAGAAGCTTCATGTCAGTGTAGTGGATGCCAGCTTCCTCACCGTACTTTGCCACGATGGGGCGGGCCTGCTCCTGAAGCGCTGCGACGAGTCGACGAGTGGGCATCAAAGTCGGTTCGTCTCAGGCTTTACTTTCTTTGAGCTCTGGTGGCAGCTTGCGCGCCTTCGTTCCGATGAGGATGAAGGAAGCGCCTTTGGCGGCAGCCTCCATGCAGTAGTAGCCTCAAGCAGGAGAGATTTGGCCGCTTCGAGGCAGGTGTTCGGGTTTGCACATGAGGAATCTGACCGGCTTCCTATGTCAAGTGCTGACTGATGATGCAAACACCAACACCAAGAATGTATGCCTTGTCTGCCGGGCTATCGATGCACAAATCTTCTGAGCTCAAGTGGAATTAGTTGCATGCGCACACTGCAGAACACTTTTGCCTTCTGAGAAGAACATTAAGACACTGACAGGCACGGTTAAGATTGGCTGCCGTCTGCACCAGATCGAAGATGTGGGTGCCCTTGGCAACAATCCAGCGACTGGAGGTTGCAAGGGTCACACAAGTGCAGGCTGCGGTGTTTGAGCTACCTGCGATGCCACATGATATGGGAGAAGTTACAATGCAAGACAGCCGAGGCACTGCAAGGAGAACAGTCGAGCTTTATATGCTAACGTGTGGCAAGTGCTCATGCGTCACCATTACAACGATGACTTTATCAGCACTTCCTGAGACGAACATCAAATTCGACTCAAGACTAGACCTTGGCACTGGACATCGTTATCGGCATAGAGATACTTCAGCATCGCCGGATTCCACCTTAGTTGAAGTTGATCCGAGCCAGTTACACGCACTGAAATTCCAAGGTTCGGAGAATGGTATACAAAGCTCAGTAACTCAATCGTAATGCAGCGCTGGGGAGGTGACTTGTTCGACTTGTGGCCGTACTGGACTCCTCCGAAATGACACCGGGTGGATTCCGTCACAATCGCTACAAGTAGTGGGCAACTCCAGAGTCTTGTGTGATCCCCTTCCGATACGCGAAAGCTGCAAGTCCCAACACGAGCCTGCTGCTACAAGCTCTTGCATGGTGGCGACTTTTGGGGCATTCTCCGGCCTGGGTGGCTCCCGGAGGAAAACCGATACTCTGTAACATCACTGCACCGCAGCCACAGCAAAGAGTTCTTCTGTGCTTCTGACATCTCCCAGTTTCCCAGCGCCAGCTTCTTGAATTTGGCCGGCTCCAAGAACCTGCACTCTGGCACAAACTTGAGACGAGGCCGCGAAAGCTAGGGCAACGCACAGGAAGCACAGGCGATGGAGCAGACCTGAAACCTGCGTAGACGCACTGGGCCATGTAAAGACGAAATGCAAGTTGCCATGTTGCGCAAACTGATGGACCTTAAGGTGAGGAGGGGAAGGGGGGACCAAAGGGGGCCTGTCACAATAATGCTGCCACCTTGTAGTGAGGGGTCCTCTTCCTTGTTGGCTCTGAATCAATCATTTGTGTGCTGGTATGGGGGTGGGGTGGCCCCCCTTTAACGATCGAACGCTTGTTTTGATCAGATAAGATCCAAAACGCTTTTTTGAGCTGTTTCTCTACTACCTAAGTGAATGGTAAACGAGAACCCCTTCTCACTGCACAAGCCTCGCAACAACCATGTATACATGTCCGGAGAAATACTCGCACAATACAAGCCTTCTCGCCGACTCAACAAAGATCACATGCCTAAAGTTATTCGAATGTGTCTGCAAGGGTTCAGTTGACTGAAGCCCTTCCTCAAACAAACAAGCCAGGGTCACTTCCGCACGTAGAACATGTCATCGTAGTCGTGGTTCATGTAGATACCGAAATCCTGGGACCCAGGAGAGGTAGTTGTGTTTCGACACACGTTGCGACAACCTGAGCCACCTGCCCTCTTGTTTCGGGACATACCGGATGACATGGGCGTAGTATCGAAGAAATGCTGGGACCTGGGTGCCACATGACGGAGAGATTTTCTGGGAGTTCACAAGCAAAGCGTTCTTGCTTCGTGACTAAGGCTTTAAGAGCAGGTTGCTGTGCCAAGTCACGCGAACTGGAACTGAAATCGGCCGTGCAATTGCTGACGGACAACCTGCACACGACGGAGAGGCAGAGGCAAGCTTGCAGCAGCCACAAAACGTAGCACAGCCTTCTCCATGAAGTCAATGTTCTTGTCCTTGTTTGCAACCCAACCTGTCCAAGGCTACAAACACCTTGTCAAGCCAATCGGTAGCTAGCAATCACAGCTGAGCACTGCCCCAGATGAGAATCACAGGCCCAACCACTACATCAAACGCAAAACATGCTGCGTACCGGTGGACATGCGCAGCAAAATGCGTGCCTTCGAAGCCATCTTTGAAGACGTCCCTTCCGGAACACGGAAATCGTGCTGAAAGCTGTATATCCAACAGTCAAACCAGCATAGGCCCTATGAATATCAGCATTGTTGTGACCGCATCCGGTGTCCCTACAGCAGCGCATCACGCACCGAGCCCAACTCCTACCCATCAGCTGCTGATACATAGATTGCCTGGTCTCTTTTCGATGGATCATCGGCTTCATGCCTTTCGCCGCCGGCCTGCCATGCTTTCGGCTCGAGAAGATCGCTAGTGGTTGCATGCTTGGCAGCCGGGCTTGGCGTAGCGCGTGGGCTTCCTGACCTGCATCACAACCTGGCAAGATGGAAGAAAACGCCATGAACATCTCACTTGACGGAGCAGGCTTGGGACAATTGTGACTAGCAGGCTCGCGGAGTGGCATCATTTCGACCTCAGCGGCATAAAGGCGGCAGCTCCCACAGGCTGAAAGGCCCGAGTCGGCCGAGGCCTGCGCCCCGGCGGCGTGCAGCCAGCGCAGCCAGGGCAGAGGCGGCGGCCAGCGCACCAAGGCCGTGGCCCGCCGAAAACTTAGTGGCATCTGTGAGAGTGAGGGAGGAGAGGAAGGTCAGTGCTTGAGCTGCTTTCCGACTTACCGGCTCTCCAACTCAAGAATTCTCGGAAACCTTCACGCTCTGGAAGACCGGATTCATGGACTGAAACAAAGATTCGCGCCAGGATTCGCGCACTGCAGATACGGATGGATTCGCGCGCAGAACGAAACGCGAATTGACTCGATCGATCCGCGCCAAAAACGTCTGCACAGAAGGCCATAGATTCGAGCACAAGGGGTTGGTGTGGCTTCTAACGCTTTCACGATGCGCGAACCAGGCATTCACGCGCATCCGCCTGCAGTCCGGCGGCTCAAGACTATAAGATGCCTGAAAATAAAGCCGTCATGCCGAAAGACAGAACGGAAGCATACGAGGTCATGTATTTCTACCATAAAAGCCCTTTCAACTTAGCAGCAACACCATTGCAGATTCGAGCTCACTAAACCAAAACAGCCCTATAGGCGCCTAAAAGAGGAGCTGCCTCCTATATATACTGTTGAGATAACGAACAGCCAAGCAGCCAGCCTCAACCCCGACACGCGAAAGCCCTAACGCCTGAACCTTAACCCTAATTTTATTTCTACAATGAACCATTCCTTAAACCCCAGACTCTACTACCCTAAAAGCTCGACTTTCGTCCACAAGTCCCAACATCCTCGAACGCTAAACCCGACCCTGACACGATGTTGAATTGCGAAACGCGGTGCTTGAAGCACGCTTAACGCGCGTAGGTGGCGAGCGCTTGAATTTCATTGCTGTTTTATTGGGGCCAATGCTTGGATCACGCTTCAAAGGACGATCGAAGGGGCGGAAGCCGTATCTGATTTACGCAATAAGTGCTACGTGGATGTCGGTGGTGAAACAGGGGAGGAGCCAACCTTTGGGAAGTCTTCCAGATCTTCTGGTACATTCCAGTCCTGATGTAACTTTGATATCCCGTGCCAAAGGAGTTGTTCGTTCGAAGTTTGGGAAGACCTTTCTACCGTGCAAGCTATGTACACAACCGGCCTGCGGCGCGAGTCTTCACTGCAATCTTCTGCAGACTAAACCCTACTGTCGACTTTCAAGGGCTCTGCTCAGAACCAAGTTCCCTGCACCGAGACAGAAAGTCGTGGCTGCCGATAGGTTCATGCAGAAGTGGAAAGAACATCCAAGCTTCTTGCAGGACTTTGAGAAATCCCAAAGGCACCTTTGGCAACGCCAGGCGGGGCTCGGGAGCAGACTTTGAAGCCTAGGGTGCCAGGGCTGTGGAGTGCTCAAACATGTGGCATTCTCATGAGCAAATGAATACGGCTGCTGCAACTAAGGCACTGCGGGCTCTTGGAGTGGCGGCTTGGTGATTTCGTCCACCTTCGAAAACGGTCGACAGAGAGACCAGCGCAAAGCCCCGCGAGTCGAAGAAGACACCGAACGGAGCCTTGACCGCCGGCAGAGTGTCGTTCTGGCCGATCCTGCACATTGAAACGAGCAACTGAACGGCAGACCCCAGCCATGGCCGGTTGGCCCGGCGAGGCCTTGGTCCAGCACCCGCTGCCAGGGCCGGAAGTAGCTCTCCCCAGCTTCGCGAAATCAGCGTCCTCTCTGGCGCACCACTGGATGCTCTGTGAGATCCACCGTTGCGTGGTCAGACTGCTCTAACATGGCAGCGTCCTCGCCGACACGTTGCGCAGCAGTGCCATCGGAAGCAAGGCATTCCTGGTCTGCAAGAAGTGATCAGGACAGACCGAAGCTCAAAAAGATACATGACTTCACATAACGGTCCATTCAAAAGCCAAAATTATGGCAAAACCTTATCTCCAAAAACTTAGCCAAAGGTCCGCTTGCACACGAAAGTCCCTCTGTCATTCCCCTCCCAGTCGTACCACTGCTGTTGTCTCTCTTCTGGCTTACAGTCCGGCTCGTGCTCACCTTGGACAATGCGGACACCGAAGCAAACATGCTACTTGCAAGGTCATGTCGCAAGCGTGGTGCAGACAAAACCCAGCTAAGGGGCGACCGGTACAGTTCTTGGCAAAATTCGAGAAATCGTCCTTGCACACAGTTTCAACTCAGTCGGAATTCACCTGCTGGTGTCTTGATTCAGTCCTGAGTGTTGTCACTCCACTGAAAGTGTGTGTCTTGATCCAGGTCGGTGTAGCCGATCCAGGTACTGAGCCCATTTGTCCTTGCGAAAGGAAGAATGCACATCGTTCCCTCAAAGTTTACAGTGCTCTAGACGGGGAATCAAAACTAGGACTCATGCAGCGTGTAGATAAATCGGTTCTCAGCCTTAGATGCAGAAGTACGACGAACACCAAAGAAGCCTCCACTGCATCATGCACACAAAACCGCATCTTGTCATGAATCATTGCACCAGTACCCTCCCTTGAGCCAGGGAGCCCGAGAGTGAATGGAGGCCAAGTGGGAGCCTTCTCCGAACTGTCGGCATGCGGCCTCGGCCTGATAACGTCAGGTGTGCACGCGTCCTGACGTCGTCCTGCCGGATCTTGCTGACACCGCACATGCCTCGAACCAGGTTTTCTTCTCCCAGAAGTGCTTGTAGCCTGAGAGTCGCCAACCACATGACTTCACACCGTGTCAGTCGTCTCAAACCCACGTATCGAAGGATCTTTTCCGCATCTGGGAGAACCGCAAGGGTTCAGAGCTGCCAGGCTGTTGTAAAAACTACTTTTGCTTACCAGCTAGGCAGGCATTAGGCAACGAGGACACCTGAGACGAGCTGCAAAAGGCATCCCACTGCGACCATCCCGGATGACAAGCGCCAGGATGATAGACCTGAAAGTTGGTAGCTCCCACCCTTGGTTCGAGACGAAGCCTGAACGCCCAGCCGCCTGGGAGAGGTGGTCACCGTCGTAAGTTGCCGCAACTTGCGCATCATCCGAGGCACCGTTGCCACACCAATGGTGGAAGTCCTGTCAGAGGTTCGACCCTTCGACAGAGGATTTTTATTCTACAAGGTCCTATCAACTGATTCGAGCTTGCAACATGCACGATTCTTTTCACGGGCTTGAAAAACAAATGTCACTCCAGTGGGATGTCACATACTCCCGTGGGATGTCACATCGTCCTCTGCTCTTTTCAAACACGCAGCATCGTTGCTACCAGCACCGACCTGTGCAACACATCCGAGAGCCCAAAAACCCCTGCAATCGCAAGTGCGCAGCCACATGCTGAAATTTGGGCCAGGCACATGAGACTCCCCAAGGTCATCTCGGAATTGCCTTTGCTGGTACTCCGGGAAATTGCGACCTGCGAGAACCACAGGAATCCAATTTTCCCATCCAGGCCCGTCACTCAGCACACCACAGAGTTTCGCTGTGATCGTACACCCCGCAGGCGTGCCCTCCTGCACGGAATGAGAAGCTGTCGGCATCATGTGATCACGTGCTAAGATGCAGGAACCTCGACTGGTGCCTTTCCACCGGCAGGCGCGGCACCCAACAGCAGCAGCAAGCGATACATCCTGAAGCGGGTACATGCAAGCAACTTCTGTGAAAGTCAGAGCCAGTAAGAGCAGATCAGCGTGTGGCTCGGGCCTTTCTGAGCTCTGCTCGTTCTGGGCTCACTTGGCTCTCGCGGCTCTCGGCCAGTTGCCGAGCACTTCCGCACTTGAGGGGAAACAGCGGAACGCACCCAAATGTTGGCCAAAAGTTGCAAAAATCGGACCCTGTGCCGGCAAGCATCACACTGATCAGTTTAGCCTTTCGTCTTATCACTCAGGAACTGACACCACTTGCTTCCTCTGGTGCGTAAGGAACCTGTGGCTGCATTGACAGACAAGATATGGCACGAATCGAAGGAGATGCATTCACTTTAGAAGCTTGGATTCTGACCACGGGCGACGCCGCATTTCCAAGTCGCTGCAGCTGGGACGGCCGCTGACTGCCCGGTGTTACCACAAAGGTGGTCGCATGACCTGGGACGTCACGGAATCGCGATTGTGTAGCTACGAAACTTGACATTACATTGCGAGCTCAAAGCACCGTAAAGCACAGCGTTTCGGCTGAGGCATGGAAGGCTGAGCCGAGCACGTGCAGTCACGAGACACATGGCAGTCAAGCCGAGAGCCTCAAATGTCGGACTACGATTTTTGCTACTGCATGATGGACAGTAACCTATGCAGCCTATGTGCCACGATGTACTTGCACATGTGTTCAGGCCACGGCCAACAGAATCCCATTCACCGATCTCTCCATGCTGGGCAGCATTGTCCCGCCTGTGTACGGAACAATGAACATGGTGCTGTCGCCGTAAACACCACAGCTCGCTGTGTCCACCTGCACTGCGTCTGTGGCTCTGCCAGAGAGCCAGGGGGTCGGCAGACCAGCTTACCAACACCCCTTCGAACCGGAAGTTCGCAGCCAACACCAAACGTGAGACCAGTGGAGCTGAGAGTCGGAAAAAGTCAAGCACATTTCAATCGGATACAGCGGTAAGAGCGTTATTTTTGCTGCACTTGTTGCTGTTGCTGCGGGGGGGGGNNGGTTTTGCTGTTGCTGCAAGGGGCTTTGATTTTAGCTGCTGCTGCGGAGAAATTGCTACAGGAAGAGGTGTTTTGTTTGCTCTTTATGCCCGGACGGGCCGTTCAGCATTCCCGATACAGCACCAATGCTTCGGGTCAAAGCAGCAACAAAAGCAGCGTCAACGGCAATGATGATCAGTCCAATGCAGGCTCTGGCAAGACCACGCAAGACACGTGCAGCTGTCTTTCAGCAATAGCATGTCTGTTGTCTTAACAGAACTTTTTACTCGCCACAATCACCCTGTCGCTGCCTGAAAAATTTTACGAAGAGTCCGGTTGGCAAGTCGCGCGGGAAACACGACACGTGTAGTCACACAGGAGCACGTGCACAATACCCCCCAACAAAAGGCAAAATGTAAAGTTGATTACCCGCCGTCGCCGGATTGTTCAACAAGGTTGGTGCCTTCCTCACTCATGATCTGAACTAAACTCCAAACGAACTTGTTCAACAGCATCCATGCACAATCTGGGAGATATAGAGCATCTATGCAGTGTCAGAACACTTCAAACCATCATCTGTCCTCTGTAAAATCAAGTCGCATCCCAAAACCAAAACATCTGCTGGCTGCGGACTTATGCAAAATGCACGGTGTTCTGTGAGTAGCGACGACATGCAAATCAGCGCCAGCTGGCACCGAGGCACCGAACACCGAGCAAAAGAAATGTAGGCTCCAACAAAGAGCTACGCAACAAACAAAATTCGTTCAACAGCCTGTGTCTGGAAGAGAATCGCAGGCCGCTTTGTGATTCATGAGACATGGCAGCCGGACGGGTGAAACGGCATCTCTTGTATCAAAGCAACCGATCCAGCACCGCCCCACAACATCACAAACCTCATGCGGCCCGACTGGACGCAACACTTTGCTCCTTTCCGACCACAATCCGAGCTTTTGATTGCATGCAGATCTTGGATAACTGGAGCTCCG
>CAJNDV010033437.1:16480-29672 GCA_905221635.1 Symbiodinium sp. CCMP2456 | reverse complement strand
GTCATCTGAGTTTTATGAGTGTATGATATGCATGTATATAGACGTACATACATACATACATACATACATACATAAATACATACATACATACATACATACATACATACATACATATACATGTATGTATGTATGTATGTATGTATGTATGTATGTATGTATATATAAATATGTATATATATATATATATATAAATATACATGCACATGTTTGCGTGTATGCACCCTATGTAACCCATTTCGGATATACGCTGCATGTATTTCTACTTTACACGTTTCATCGGACAGCTGTAGCAGTTTCCTGTGGAGTTGAAGCTTGAGGCCCTGCAAGGTCGTTGCAGTCATCGTGTGTCTCTTGGGTAAATCTTTGCAGCCTGGCTGTTTTGCGTACTCGGATTGTGATATGGTGAAACTGTACTCGGCCTGCCTGCAGATTGCTGCAGCGGCTGGTTTAGATCAGGAGATGTGCATCCCGAAGGTTTCTGAGCCGAAACTCTTGGATCCAAAGCCTTCGATTGCAGGGTGCAGTGGCATTGTTGTCGCTGCGAAGCCCTGACTGGTCACTGTGGCTCGGTGAGAAGAAGTATACTGCTTGCAGGACGTACACCAATTTCATGGCTCAAGATCGCTCTCTGACTTAAGGCCAGAATATTTGCCAGACACCGTGTACCAAAGTCATTGGGACAGCGAATCGTATCTAGGCGTGCAAACTCGACCTTTGCAACAATGTGAAAGGCGGCAAGTTGCAAGAATACGCAACTGCACCTGTCAGGCGGCAAGCGCTCAAGTAGACGATCGATTGTAACCTCCACCCTTTCGGTGTCTTTTTCGAAGCCCATGATATGAGGTCCAGGTTGTTATCTGCTGATGTTGAAGATAGCCGTAATCCTAGTAGTCAAGACAAGGAGGATGCATTGTTTCGGAGGTCTGGCCAGGAAGGAGCTCACCTTCCAGAGCGACATGACATGATAGAAACGGTTTTGGGCAAGGTTGGCCCCAAGCCAGCCGTTGAATCGATGGTACGGTTTACATACGGCAAGTCTGTCATGTCTCCCCCTATCTTCTGTCCAGGTCGATGGGGATTGGGGTCTAAGAGGTTTCGTCGATGGTCACGGTCTAGCAGTTGACAGCAAGACACCGAGCCGGCAGCAGCCCGAGCAGGCTTCTACTCGCCGGTTTCGTTCTGTCATGCAACTCTGGGCAAACGATGACGAACTTGCAACTTGTCCCTCCTAATTAGTTCTACTTCCCTGACACTGACGCGATGCCATCAGCAACGAGACCACCACCAGCAATAGTGACAACATTAACGCAGCGACGACAACACAACAGCAGCGATGCAATTACGGATCCCCATGCACCCCGGCAGCTAAGCCCGGACGAACATCAGAAGCTTGTCGACAGTTCGTGTGTAGACGGAGCGCTTCTCGAGGTGGGGTGAGATTGACAAGCTTCTGGAGGACTCCCCTTTGATAGCTCATGACAGAGTACAGGCATCGACCGCACTTGTTCATCTCAGGTGCCAGCAGTACATTCAGCGAAGGCTTTCGGAGGATTGTCAGGCAAAAGCACCCTGGATGCGGGTGTCGGTCTAGATTGGATGGTCATGAACTTGTAGTCGCGAGCACTATCTTTCATATGGACCCGCAGTGCGATCCTGCTCAGGCCTGGACGCTAGTTCTGTTTGCACAAACCCCGAGGTCTTTTGCATGCGTGCACGCATCGTAACACCCATGAGCGAGTTTAGTATATGCGTGTTGAAGAGACGCGGCTTGATCAAATAAACTTAAATAAACCAGTCCAGCAGTATTCCAGTGGAAGTCAACATGGTTGTCGGCGCTTGCTTTCAGAGCTCTCCCATGTCGTCTCCATCTGCGAAGCAACGGCTGGGAGACTAAAACTAAGGAAAAATAGATATTCCACAACTGCAACGACTGGGCTAAAAATTCACGGAAACGAGCCTTCAGACGTCAGCCTTTAGTGGTAGGCGTCATGCCACTTGTAGGAGCTGTGCGTTCCCCTGGTTCTTCCTCATGTCCGGCGGGAGAGCAGCCATTGCCTCGGATTAGATTCATGCAGGGATTCGGCTGCATGTGTTAGCATGTGTTGAACTATGGGGCTAGTAATTAGGGGTTCGGAATCTGATAGCTGGATGCCATAAACGAAATCCTTCTGCGAAGATCAGGGAACCCTTTCAAACTGTCGGCTTCTGGCCTGGGTCCCATGCCTCCCACAATGATGTTCGCAGTGGCCTGCTTGCACTTCTAGCAGTATTGCATTTGTCGCAACAGGCAGTGCCCTGCAGTCCCGCAGTCACCTGGTCTACACAGCAAACTTTCATTCCTGAATTTAACGCCCAACTGCTGCCAGATGCTGATGGAACTGATGAAGATCCTGGGAATACTGCGTGGCTTGGCAGTTTTGCATTCCTCGGCCTAGGTGTGTCGCTTTCAGAGTACAGAGGTTAAAAGCCATAACCCGCCCTCTGCCGCGGCTTGAAGTTTTTGCGATGATGCAATCTCGAGAGTTCCACTGGCATGCTCCAGCCAAGTCATTCCACTCCACGCAGAAACATGCTCGTCAGCCCAGGTTGTCCCACAGACGAAGCTAATTAGCAGCTTGACGCACATTGTCATCAAATGTCAAATCTACTTCATCAGGAGCCTATTCCGCTTGGTGCTGAGCATCGAGGTTTGGTGGGACGAAATCGCACAGGATGGTGTTAGGATGTCCGTGCGGGCACGCCTAGGCCTAGTGATCACAAGCCGTGCGAGACCTTTTCGGTAGAAGTGTGACGTCAGTGCGCCTAGGAGGTCTCATGAGGACCTCAGTTGGAAGACAGTCCGCCCCTTCCCAGTTCATCCGGTATTTTCAGCAGTTATACCGAGTATTCATCCCTTCGCCACTTTCGACGAATGCTCGGCAGTCTGTTCATGGATTTCAATTCCGATGCGCAGTCGATCACTCGTTCGATTTCATGGATTTCTTGTCGTGCATTCGGGGCCTTGGTTTTCAGGGCTCGCTTTGCCCTGCAGGCCTCTTCTTCGGTGCCACTGTGTGTAGTTCACTGCTGCCAGAAGGCACGCTGCAAAGCAGTCTCTCTCTCTCTCTCTCTCCCTCTCTCTCCCTCTCTCTCTCTCTCTCTACATCGCTCTGTCCTCTTCCGTATGTAGATATCTGTATGTTTTGCGAGCGTACATGGTGTATACGTATGTGCTTATGTAGGTATGTTCGTATGTATGCATGTATGTATGTAGGTATGTAGGTAGGTAGGTAGGTAGGTAGGTAGGTAGGTAGATAGGTAGGTAGGTAGGTAGGTAGGTAGGTAGGTATATGTGTACATGTGTGTGTATGTGTGTATGTATATGTATTTGTATATGTCTATGTATAAGTATGTATATGCATGCATGCATGCATGCATGCATGCATGCATGCATGCATGTGCGTATGTAGGTAAGTGTGTGCGCGTGTATGTATGTTTGCAGGCGCATGTAGTTGTATGTGTATGCGAGCATGCATGCATGCATGAACGGACCGATGTATGCATGTATGTATGTATGTATGTATGTATGTACGTATGGAGTATGCATGCGTGTATCTGTGTATCTATGTAAGTATGTACGTATGTATGCATGCATGCATGCATTCATGTAATGTATGTATGTATGTATGTATGTATGTATGTATGTATGTATGTATGTATGTATGTATGTATGTATGTATATATGCATGCATGTATGTGCCCATGCTTTGTATGCATGTATGCACATGGGTGTATGCATGCATGGATGCATGCATGCATGCATCCATGCACGTAAGCATGCATTGATGCATGTAGGTATGTATGTACGCTTGCATGCATGCGAGCATGTATATCTACATATGCAAATACATACATCTATATATATATATATATGTATACATATATATTTGTGCGTGCCCTCCTTCGTATAGATGTATACAGAGATTGTCGGATAGATAGGTAGATAGAACGATAGATCGATATATATATATATAGATAGATCGATAGATATATCGGTAGATGGATAGATAGATAGATAGATAGATAGATAGATAGACGTGTGTGTGTGTGTATGTATGTATGTATGTCCCCCTTCGTATCGATGTATAGAGAAATTGTCGGATAGATAGATAGATAGATAGATAGGTAGATAGATAGATAGAGAGTTAGATAGATAGATAGATAGATAGATAGACAGACTGATCGACAGACCTATAGACAGATAGATAGATGGACAGATAGACAGATAACCAGATAGACAAACAGACAGACAGACAGACAAACTGACAGATCGATAGATCGAAAGACAGATGGATAACTAGGTAGGTAAGTAGGTAGATATGTAGATAGATAGCTAGGTAGATAATTATATAGACAGATAGGTAGTCAGACTGACAGCCAGACAGACAGACGGAAAGACAGACAGATAGACACATCGATAGTTCGATTGGTCGATCTGATAAATCGATAGACAATGGTGATGCAATGCGATACTATAGACTCATGTTGTCTTAGCCAGAGGCGGCCTGAAGACGGGGGGCAACATGTCGCCATTTCAGCTGGGTCATCAAGGTTCAAAGTCAGAAGCCTCTATACTGTTGTTGAGACATGGCCGCAGTGGCTGCTTTCTCATTCCGAGCAAAATTCAGTATATTCAAAGGCAAACATAACTCCCTGCAGAGTCTACTAGCGGTGTGAGGGGAGAGGCTGAACTGCACAGGAACAGATTGCATCACAAGACATTAGCCGAAATCATGAAGCCCAATAGGCCTGTTCATAAAACGGCCAAACCCAGAAGACCGACACCTAAGAAGGTGGCAGTCACAGCACCCAGTGGTGTCCGCGCTCGGCTGCGATGCTGTGCAGAGGCAACGCCGCAGTGTCCTGTTAGATCTAATCTACTGTTGAGGTATATAGTCGAGATAATTCCATGTTTCTCATCTAGGCGTCAAGGATCCTGAGAAGCTCCCCAGTGCTCGCTTGAGGATCCCCCCCCCCGCTCCCCGCCAAACCCCGCCCTTGCATGGTATATGATGCTCTCAGCTGTCTCGTGTCGCTCAGCACCAAGTCGGTTGGAAGGAAGACAGGACGAATCCTTTGAGAAGCTGGCGGCAAGCATCTACGGAGATCGCGCAAGCATCAAAATCTCGTTGAATCTTCGGATGAGTCTTGCCAGTCGGATGTTGGAGTTTATGCGACATCGCTGTTTCGCGTGGTCTTGGAGAGGCGACATTCTCTGCAGCAGCAGCGAGTACCTTATAGTAGCCAGCACATGCACTCTACAGATACCAGAGATGTGTGATGGCATGGTTGAGACGTGACCACGTCTTATCAAGCCCGCGCATGGCTTGTCAGCAAAGAAGGCTCTCAAGGCATCAAGCGTCAAACGTGATGAACAGGCGACATAGTGTTTGTACGAAGTCTCCCACATCATCCCGAAGCTGTGCTGTTCATGTTGAACTACGGCCCTCCCTCTGCCATGCAAAGCATTGCAAGCAGGCCTTGGGCGATGCCGAGTGGGACACGCCCGAAAGGCATCCTGCATTCTGATTCCCAACGTTATTGAAGCTTCATGCGGACCGGTCAGATAGTTGACCGGATGCTGTACTTCGCATCAAGCTGAAGTACTTCGGTCATCGCGAAAATGGTTGATCTCAGAAATCGTTGATCTTTCCGACAGCACCAACATGTTTCCTCTTCATGGCGAAACGATCCATCTCGTCGTGTCCGCGAACTCCGGTGGATAGGGATCCTAGAAGTCTCAAAGCAACATTATCTGGCATACATGCATCGTCGTCTCAAGTTCAGACTCATGGCTGTGTGCTAGCCCCACGCTGCAAAAGGCATTGATGGTATTATCCACGAGAGGCTTAAACCTGTCAGAAGCTTCGCCGTCCATGCTTCTACAGTAGGTGTCGTGGTTTGGAGCTATAGTCTCTGCTAGAGCTTCCAGACTTAACCATGCCACGAGGTATACTGGCTTGGCCTCAATTGCCAGTCCTTGCTCCCCAAGACCCGTCAGATCCCTCTCGCCGAAACAGGGCGGGATATCTGTGGAGAAGTCCTAACATCTCAATGCAGATCCTAAGCCCGAAAGATGACGGAGGCCAACTGCCGTTGCGGAGCATGAGGCGGGCGACTCCCCTGAGGAGCCAAGGGATGACCGGAGCTGCGGGTCCATTCCCGATCCTGGTCCTGGCTTCAAGAGTCAAAAGACTAGTACGGCTTCAGAAGAGGCTGTCGTGTCCGGTCAGCATTTCGCGAAAACCAATCGAAGCCGCAGTTAAGCTATGTTCCTGGCACGAGTCTTGCATCCTTTCTGAAAAACATGAGCAAATCACGTTGTTTGCTTCAAGCAGCTTCCCACTTGCAGGGTTTCTCCTCGTGCAGGAGTGGCGACAGCACTGGACACACACGCTGCGCCTGGACTTGAGCTGGAGCTTGACAATTTTGGTTCACCCAGGACTCGGAAGGTAAACATCATCCGCTAGGCCCAGAACCTTCTAGCCCCTTGCACTTGAAACGAGACGCCATTGTAAGCCTACGGATTTCGCACCATGGCATCGCAAGAGGCAGGCCGCAGGTTGAGGGTTCAGGGTTTCTTTGCGGATCCCTCGTTCTCGGCGGCAGCCTGGCTCTTCCTGTACAGATGAGGATGGAGTCGTGTTCGAAAGATGTGGCTCCACGAATGCCGCACGAAGTTCTCTCCCGCGACGTCGGAACTAACACATCGAGCCAACAGATAATGTCGCATTGCTCTCAAGACCAACCGAAGCGGGTTCTTCATCAAGTCTGTCAATTGCAGACACGACGAGACAGATACTGTCTGTATGCGCGAATACAAGCCTTTTATGTAATGAAGCAAAGTCGAAGTTCGAACCAACAGCTGAGCACGTGGGTGAAACCACCTATGCCAAAAAATGACATGAGTTTCTGGAGACATGTGTTGCTCTCAGCAGAGCTTCAAATTCTAAACGAGGTATAGCAGCCATCAGTACGACTGCAACCGGACAGCTTAACAAGCAACCCAGGAAGCAACGAATGACATGCATGATTTCGTGTTTGAGCGTGATACGGTTCGCACCGAGCACAACCTGCCACCCAACCACCGGGGGACGAGGTGACAGCCAGCGCTTCTGCACAGGAGCAGGGTACCGGACCACAGCGGGGAACCACACCACAGGAAGGGAACCACAGGACCATGGAGGGAGGTGGCACTGCAGCCCTGGATCAGAGATGTGTAAGTGTAGAAGTCCATGTGTAGTCTAGCGGAGCTGCCAGCGCATGGTTTCCGTTCAGTGTTTTCTCGGCCTGCCTTCAGACGTCAGATTTGCAATGTCAGCCTTCGATCTTTAGCTCTTCTGTATGTCTTTCGGGCATGGGGGGGATCGGACCACAAATGCTGGCTCGAGAACTCGCGAAGGCACTTTTGCCGCGTAGAGCGACATCTACAAGATGCATTTGGCGAAACCTACGTCGCCAATGTACAGAATTATGCTTATGTGTTCAACTTGTCATGTCGAGGGGGTGGCTGTAGATGTGTCCAGATCACCACATGGGCCATTGACAGTACTTGGAGAGTCTCTCTCTCTCTCTTTCTCTCTCTCTCTTTCTCTCTCTCTCTCTCTTTCTCTCTCTCTCTCTCTCTCTCTCTCATACACACAGCTACACACCTACCTACCTCTGCACACTTGCCCGTGGTGTGGTGCAAGGTTCTCCCTGTGCCTTTTCCAAGCCGTCCTTGGGGAGCGCTCCAGATATCCCTCCTGCTTCTACGCAAGCTGGCTCTTAAAGTTGCTGATTGAAGTCGATTGTGCTTGGTGGCTTCCTGCAGAGAATGTGCTGTAAAATATACTGTTTCGGACAACTTCGGGTGCAAGTCCTCGGAAATCATACTTTGCATCTAGGGCTATGCAGCTCATTCAAGGATTGCTCGGAGCGAAGGGCCGAGGTGCAAAACCGAGGTGTAGCCCTGAACATGCAAAGCCGCAGAGCAGTTGTTCTTCGTCAAGCAGCAGCAAGAAATGCCAAGCAAACTGAAGCCACACGTCATGACATGCACCTGTCATGTTTGAATGTGATCCTCGCTGCAAATCCAAGGCATCGGCGTATGATCCTTGGACTGTTATGCCAGGCTGCCGAGACGATCGAACAACCACATGTTGAGTCGCTTGGGGTTTCCGCTGCATGTCAGTGCTGGACAGTGGCGCCTCTGAGATGCTGGAAGGCAGCGGCGCCCTCTTCGAAGGTGTCTTACACCACGGTAATTGCCATGACGCTACGATGTAGGCGAGACACCATAGTACACCATGTAAGTTGCAGGGATGAGGCAACCTGCCCCCGGCAGAAAGCCTGTGTGGTCAGGCTGACTGGTTACAGGCAAGCAAACGAGGAAGAAGCGCCATGGACAGCGGGAGAGCACGTTGGACACATCGGAACCGTAGTGGAGTCCGGTTCCTGCATTCGTCAAAGGACTTTGGGGCCACGTCACTGCGTTCGGCCACGCAGCGGCTGTGCTGGGCCCCTTGATGCAATCACTCCGTGTTCCACCAACCTCAAAAGCCTGATTGCACCTTTCAGCTGCATACGCCTTGTGTCTCGAGGGGTCCTAAAAGCTGTAGCTGCCGTAGCTCAGGTGTTGTGGGGATCTTCGGAAATCCGAGTAACCTCTCAACGAAAGCAAGGTTGTGTCATGGCCCTTCAACCCTGAAGCCTGAATCCGACAAATGCGAGGCCTGGAGCTTGGGTGCGTTGCGATGTCTTCGGCTAGCTCGAAATTATCCACAAGCCAAAGAGCAGAAGCTTACTGATATCGGTAGGATGTGGAATGATTTGTTAGCTTCCGAAATTTCTCACACACTTTGCTGTCAGAACTGCGCACGTTGGTTGGTTTTGTTTAATTTCGTTCGACCAACATGCCCACGAGGCACGCGCAAGCCCTCCTCCCAAGCCCATGATTTTTCATACACGACCGTCGAGCCCTAGCTCCTGTTCACCGAGAGAGTCTCAGGCTTTCTCAACACTGGAACCGCCAGACAGTCCGGAGGCCTGGCATGCTCGGATATGCAAGTATCATTGCAGTTTCCATACGGTGCAGAGACCACAATCGCGACCTCTGGCTCTCGTACCTTGCCTCGGCAATGTCTGTGGAGTACATGTACGCCGATAGACCTTAATGCTCCAACATTCTGACTGTCTCAACGCTGGTTTGAAGGGCGATCAGTCGTGTAAAGGGGAAAATTGTCGTTTCTTGCTAAATCCAACCGCTTTGACGATGCAAAGAGAAGCGGTCTCGGTCCCTCCTGCCTATTCCTCGCATCGTTAGCCGAGTGTCAGTTCGCAGGTTCGGAAGAGTAGTTTCCCGCCATCGCCCGAATAAGGCTCAGGATCAGAAACCGTAGCTTCACTATCGCCATTCCTTTCTGATATTGATGACCAACATGATCATAACGACAACGCTGACAGTCACGGTCACTAATAGGTCCTTCTACTGGTAGCGGTAACAGCAATAGCCAGATGATGCTAGTCGTCCTGGATTGCGCGAATACTAGTGTTAAGTCGCAGCAGAGCGAGGAGGAGGTTAAGGAGCGAAAGGAACAGCAGGAGGGATTTAGCAGCGATTACGACCATTATCATCATCACCATCATCGTCAGTGTCGTCACCACTAGGATCATCGTGTTGTCATCAGTCTTCAGCGTCACCGGCATCCTCAACTTCATCTTCGTCATCGCCATCACCGCGACCGCCGTCATCATTATCATCATCATCAGCACCACCAGCACTATCGTATCTAAGCCGCTTCTTAGCTCGTCACACTTAGACTTGTCTTGCTCATATTACCGTTACGGTTGTGCAATGTTATACATATAGTGGTGATACCCGTCAGACTTTCGATTTGCCCGGTGCTTGCCACGATGCCCCGAACACGCCTAGAAGCCATGAGTCCAGAAGCGTCAAGGCTGGTTTAGGCACAAACCGTTCCTTGGAGGAGTCCGACAATTTGGCGAACTGGTTGCCATGGGCCTCCCAATCGCAACTAGCAAGGGCACCGTGTAGTCTTCGGCGTTCTCGGACTCCGGGTGTTATTCTTGCAGTGAGCTGGGTTTTAAGCTCACCTGACGGTCCTGATGATGTGTCTCTGTGTGTCCACGCCCTTCGCTGTCACATGTGCATCGGGTCCTGCCCGAAGTGGGCATTTCTTCCTATCAGTAGCTGCAGAGATCAAGAAACCAAAAGCAGAACAACAGGAACTTCCATCCGTGATGATACCAGGTCTGCGGCCGTGAGCCTCATGATTTTGCCAACAACTCTGACAAGTCTTGATAAACTTCTGAAAGACGGTGAGTTCGCATGCTGCAGCAAGATCTTGTCAATTAACCGTTCTGTTCTTGTCTGTGTTCTGCCATTCAAGCAAAGCCTGGATGAAAGCTGTATCAAGCCCAAGTCTTGCACCATGTTTGGACTTGCCTTCGCACGCTTTCCATCGAGCAGCTCACCAGCCGAGGACTCCTTGATGTTTTGGTTCCAGTGTCCCGGCATGCCAGCTAAGGATGGTGACGTTGCCAGGGGGCTCGGGCGGTTTCCGGGAAGTTAGATGAGGCCCATTCGCACTGACATGAATTGCTGAGTTCAGTTGCACGGCCGTCCTGCTTGCATGTTCCCCAGGCAAATGTTAGTTCGGAGTATATTTTAGCCAACAGCCAGTCCGAAGCATGAAGCATGACACTAGAAACAGTCCATAGCGGTTCAGCATGGGGTGTGAACCCCTGCGATGTCCATGTTGCGACAGCAGAAAGGTCAGCTGAATTTTGACAAGCCAAGGAGCATCAGCCACGGAGCCATCATCGGCGATTTCTGGGACCGAAAGTGTTCCATTTGGAGAAGTGCATGGTGTGTGTGTGTGTGTGTATGAGCAGGGTATGCGGTTAAAATATACACACATATCGCAAAGTTTAATGTTATTTATATGTATACACATACACGTGTCTGTGTGTGTATGCGCGTCCGTCTTGCGGTGAGCAAGGCGATTTGGGTTGCACTACTGTGGACCTGACCAGATAGTCGTTTTGCATTTGAAGTCTTGCGCTCTTCGGACTTGCAGCTTGGGCTTCATGAAGTCACCACGAGGTGAAAGCTGCCTGCACCAACAGACATGATTACTGAGAGCTGGGTTGAGTAACAGTCTTGTGCAAGAATGTGCATATGCTGCAACCGGCACAGACCGGAGTTACCCGGCTAGCCCGTGGGCAGGCAAATGATGGCTTTCTGTTTGGTCCTTTGCCCAAACGTTGCTCGTGGCCGAAGCCTCGAGTCTCAAGTTTAACTTTGTGGAACTGCCGTGCTTCGTGCCCTGATTTGTCAGAACTGCAGAAGGTAAACTAATTATTGCCCCTTTACATCTGACATCGGCCACCACAGCCCATGAAATTCAGAACCACAGAGCTTTCAGAGCAGAGACTTCTCGGCGTCTTAGTAAGTTGCGCCAGCTGTCTGTTGAATATGTTCTCGTCTTGTGTACCGGACATTGCTTGGCCTCTGCATCACCAGCAAATGCAAAAGAAAGCAACTAGTATCAGCAAATATGGGATCAACAAGAAAGTGCACTTGGTACATTAGCTAGAGCCGTACAGACAGCAAAATGGTTTCCCAGCACTTAGTCCTTCTTCCAGGATCGCCAGCAGCTGGCATCGACATGCCAAAGATTCCTGAGTCCGCCGCTTTGCCCTTTTGAGCCGGCAATCCGCTCGGGTGCCGGCTACAGCATTAGGTAGCTCAGCCAGGTACTGATGCAAAGGGCATATAGGTGCCAAGATGCACGCTGATCAACATGGTAACCCGATTATAGCAGCTCCAACATACAAGCCTATATGTAACTTCATATCAATGTGTACGTGCGCACGTACCTAGCTACCTACTGCCGAACACATGCATATACCTACATACATAATCATACATACCATCATTGGTTCATACATACATACATCCATAATCCGTGTATATACCCGCAGCCTGACAGGCAGGCAGGGCAGGTAGACAGACAGACGGACAACCACGCGCCAATGTTTCTGCATGTGTGTGTGTGTGTGCACGCATATGTGCATACGCCTATGCACATGCATATATGTATATGTATATGTATATGTATATGTATATGTATACATTTCTATAGGTTATAAGTATGTTTACATATGTATGTGAATGCTGATGTACACTCTTACGCTTTTGAATAGATATGCGTGCATGTTTATCAACATGTACTATGTGTATTCAGATGTTTGTGTGCATTATATGTTTACATGTGTTTTGTATATGTAGCACACATGCGATTGATGGACATGTTTGTGCTACTACCGGGCTGCCGGCTTTTCAATAGCTAAGACACCTACAAGAATTGACCGAAGCAGTGATGAAGCGTGCTGTTTTGAAGTGCGAAAGATTTGCGATTGCCGGGCATTCTGGATGCCAGGGCTGATAGATGCGTTGGCCTAAGGACGCACGAAGCATTCCTGGTGGGTGCCCGCTTGGCAGTCGAGGCAGGCCGCTATTTTCCAGAGTGCGGACGAACTAACTTAAGGATGCACGACTGGTGAGGCAGGACACGGTGGGGAGTGGATTGACATTCTGTCTGGGAGAGAGAGAAGCTGGCAGAGAGTGGGGTGACATGTGGGAGGGGAAGGGCGGAAGTGTGGCCTGGGGGCGACACAATGCAAGAGCCAGAAATCAACCACTCGCTCCGTGTCCTCGACCAACTCTGAAATGAAGAGTAAGAATTGTTTTGTCCCTTAGAGTGTTCTGAGGCCTTGAAGAATCGTTGTCTTTCTGCAGTGATGCTGCTGTTTGGGAGGCTGCAGCCCTCGCCGACAGAGATCCGAGCCTAGCAGCGGGCACGCTCAGTGCAAGCTGCATGGCCTGTATGCAAGTTTACCGCGGTCAATTAGTGCTTTATTTGTTCAGTTGCTAAATGATCATTGCTACTACTACGAATACTACGACTACTACTACTACTACTACTACTACTACTACTACTTCTACTACTACCACTACCGCTACTACCACTACTACTACTACTACTGCTGCTACTACTACTACTACTACTACTACTACTATTACTACTACTACTACCACTACGACGACTACTACTATTACTACTACTACTACCACTACGACGACGAC